>VDFB02320354.1:0-106073 GCA_007258455.2 Sequoia sempervirens | reverse complement strand
TTAAAAGCTATGGCTGCCGGAAGTTGGTGCATATTTTTGAAATGTGCTAATTTTCAACTATGAATTTAACTTGAATTTCAAATTGTAATTTTGGCGCCAAACCGTCAAAAATCTTATCTCGAAGGTTGTTTTTGGTTCCAAACCGAAATGGGTCTATTTAGGGGCTTGTTTCTGATTTTTGGGTAACTTTTTGGGGAAAGAAGTTCGCATGCTGTGAAAGGGGATCTGGGTAATTTTCTGTAAGTTAGTAATTTGCATGTAATACAGAGCTTGGGGGATTTGAGATCCTCTGCATGTAAGAAGTTTAATATTGATGAATAAAATATTATTCTCTGTTTTGTGAGTGTATTTTTGTGTCTTGGGTTTGCGTCCTCACACAAACATAACAATCGGGGATATAGTAAATCCATAAAATATCCAATCATAAATTAAGTTATTTTCTCGTATAGAAATAAGTGCATTTTTTTAATAAATAATGATTATTTAATTTTTATATATTAAAGAATAAAATGGATGCATAATACAAATCCTTTTCAATTTTCACATAAAAATTTATACGATATTTCATCAAACGGTTTCATATCATAATTAACACTTCAGCTATTTATGATGCTACAATAATTTAGTTTCTGAACAGTTTGCAAATATTATTATTTTTTTTCCTTTTAACCTTTATTTAATTTAATGGCAATTAAATGCATTTTTATTTTCTCCCTTGCAACCTGTCTGAGGATACAGTCATATAACACTTATAATCGTTGGGCAAGAAAAATAAACTGGATTTCTCAAATATTCATACTCTCATACTCATGAGTTTGAGTCAAAGCTGTAACTATTGCTTTTTTATGTAGACTCTTCCGCACCAACATGGCTGGTACGATCAATTTGAACGGAACTGGAATAAATGTGAACATCCAAACTCAGGGGACTGGACAAAATGTAATTAATATCAATAGAGAAGGTAATGCTAATGATGTTTTCCAGAGGATCAAACAGGCTGTAAACCAGAGCATAAATCTTTTTATAGCAATTCTACTGGCAATGTTCGGAATTTCTGTTCTGGTAATCGCATTTGGTGCCGCTCTTCTGATAATGTTTATATATATTTTCTTTTGGGGACTTTCTATGATACTGAACCTTTTTATCATCAGTCGTATAAGAACACTTCAAAGGGAGCTTAACGTCAACAGAAACAGGTTATCTCTTCCTTACCTTTTCTTTTGAACCAAGATTATCGTAAGTGTTCAAAGTAATATGTATCTCATCTTCATGACATATGATGGTTTATTGTGTTCAAGTATCGAATCATAACCTCCTTATAGTTATACTCAGATGAAAGTGTATTCAGTTTTGCACAATATAATCATCTTTTATTAGATTAGTTTTACTTTTCTAACTGAGAAGGCCGTTGGTGTATTATGGTTGTAAACAGAATAGTATGAAAGATTGGGACACTTGGAGGAGTCAAAAAATTGAACTGATGCAGAAATTCTTCCAATGAGCGTAGCACTTGTTCTTCATTCTTATCTACCATAGAGGGCTAATAAAGTTTCAAGCACTCACAATTCATCTTCATGGAAAGTGGGACATAAAGTAAATTGCGTATATTATAAAGATTATTAAGTATATTTTCAATTACATAATGATTTTGTCTTCTATTTTTATAATGATGTTTTCTAAATCAATAGAGTTAACTATTTCTATCATATTATTTGGATGTCCTTGTTCTATTTGATAATTTTAATATTTTAAAATTTTAATATTATTTTGTATGAATGATTTTGAAATATGATTATAATATATTAGTATATTTTGTACATACTAATTGAAAATTTAGTTTTCTAATTTATTATGTATAATCTTTTTTATACATTTCTTATATATTTTTTATAATATGAGTTGTCTTCAATCTGATTGTATCTATGATGGTACTCTATGGGTATAATTTAGGTGTGATTGTATTCTCCTTTTTAAAATTTTAAATTACTCACATCTCAAGGTCAAAAATCTCAAGCCATATCATTATGAGTATATTGTATGTATGTTTAGGGATTGTTTAGAAGAAACCAACCTAGTCCATTTCAATAATTGTAAAAATAACATTTCTTGAAAACTATGACAATATATTTGCACATATATCACTAACACTTGTAGGTTCTCTAGTAATTAGTTTTTCTACTTTAGTTCTTGTTTTCATTATTACTCTTTATTTTTACAATTTTTTACCTCAACCTTACAAAAATTAAATTGTATAATAATGTCTTAAACTTTAATCAATTCGTAACAAAAATCTCAAGCCATATCATTATGAGTATATTGTATGTATGTTTAGGGATTGTTTAGAAGAAACCAACCTAGTCTATTTCAATAATTGTAAAAATAACATTTCTTGAAAACTATGACAATATATTTGCACATATATCACTAACACATGTAGGTTCTCTAGTAATTAGTTTTTCTACTTTAGTTCTTGTTTTCATTATTACTCTTTATTTTTACAATTTTTTACCTCAACCTTAAAAAAATTAAATTGTATAATAATGTCTTAAACTTTAATCAGTTCGTAACACACCATATAATTCTTCTTTGTGCCACCTTTTTTTTCTCACTTGAAATATTTATTTGATGAACTCTTTTTGTAAGAATTGAAGGTCTAATTGTCCTTGGAAAAAAAATTGTATAACCTTGATAGAATCATTTTACTTGGGAATCCAAACATAAGTGTGATTAATTATCAATTCTCAAACTCTGTGGTTTTATTTTTCTAAAACTTCCTACTATAAATTTAGTACTTGATCATCCCTATTAATGGGGCTATAGAAGGTGATTCATTAAGTAGGAGAGTAGAAGCTATATGGAAGGAACTACTCTAAATTAGGCATAAAATAAAATTTGATGATGCCTCTAAAGGAGACCATCGGGCTAGGTGCAATGTTGGGGATAAGGATGAACCATTGTTTTGTGTAGCTTCAAGGAGATTCAAACCTAGAAGAAAATGAGGTTGAAATTTAGGCTCTCATTCATGGGTTGCAAATATTTGTAGATAGGACATTCAAATACCATTATTAATAAAATAAGAATGAAATCCTCCCATTGTTGGAATATTCACAACCTTCTCCTAAGATTGGCTCCTTATTTTTTAGCTCTAACTTCACAATGCTATAACTCCCAGTCTACCTTCAACAAATCTATTCTGAAATCTTTGTCTTCATGTTTTAACCTACAAAAATCACAACAAAGAGGGAAAATGGGGTGGCTACATAGGATTTTTCCTAATTCAAACCCCCATTTTGGTATTTCTACCTCCACAAATAGTCAATTGATTGACTAAAATAATGTGTATGCTCATAACTTAAGTGCATCTAAGGTTGTAATTAGCTAAGATAATAAAACACATACTCAAATGTGTTAGAGAAGGATTCTTAAATGACATAACTAAGATCAACTCAAGAGGAAGTCAAATATCCTTAAAAAAATCTTAAATATAACAATTTATTACTTAGGATAGCAAGTTGATCAAATCTTGAATATGAGAACACTCTGAAAAGAAGTCATTAGGTAGTTGAAGAAGGTGAAAGAAATCTCCAAAACCTAGAATCCATCATGTTCTTCCATTGGCATCAAACTCCAATAATTATAACAAATTGATCAAATCTGAACTTCTTCTTAAAATGGCTTATAAATTCAAATATATTTTGGTAGAGTATAGTTGTCTTCTTATTCTTCTTCTTGATTTTGAAATAATAATTCATGTTTATATAGTGGAACTTAGGATAAATTAAAGTTTAGGAAAACACATTTAATTTTGAATTTTGGGATTAACTTACCACTAAGGCCCAAATTTGAAACTATATTTTCAAAATTAGAGCCTGCAAAAATGGGAAATCGAATCTGTTTGGTAAAAGAGCTAGTCTAGGATATAGTTTTCCCTAGGACTCGCTTTCTCACACTAAACAAAACTTGGTTTGGGTGTTTTGAGTTTTCTAAAATCAGGACTTTTTGATGGTGAGGGCACTTTTCAAAGTTAATTTTATGATGTTTAGTTGAGAAGATGCTTTCTAATGTAGTATAGGCACATTCTCTAGGGTTGATAGGAAATGTTAGGGCTAGGGAAGGTCTAAAATGCATTGATGTAAAAGGTCACAAGAGTTGGTTCCTAATAGAGCATGAAATTACAGTAGATTTTTTTAAAAGTGAATATAATTTTTGACACTACATTAGCCCCCACTTTAATAGTTGTATGACACTATATACATATAAAAGCTAAAATACTAAAATAAATCATATCATAAAGGATGCCCAAAAAGGATACTATAGAGGATGTAGATTATTTGTCAAATGAGAGAACGAAGTCACAAGTGTAGTAAATTGCAAAACCTCAATGTTAGAAACCACATCTTGTAAAACCATTTTTTTAGCAATCCACAAATCATCCCACACATAGTAACAAAATGTGTTAGTTCAAACTTCTAAAGAGAATGACATTTGAGGGTGGATGTAAGCCCCTTGATTTGGATTTCTTTATGGAGGTGGAATCAAGGTAACAATCTCACCACATCAAATGTACTAGTTTTTTTATGAGAATGCATGTGAGATGGTCATGAAATCATAACACTATGGCCTAATAAACATAACATGAATGAGAGTGGAACTATGATTCCCATGCAATAGATGGTACTAAAATCAAAGGTCACAAGCTCAAGTTATGTTCATTTTAATAGAGTATGGTATGAGAAATATAGTGCTAAATTTATCTATAAGTGATACAATTTTTACCTTTTTGACATTTATTTTCACTTTTGCAATTTGAGAGACTAGAGAACTCAGGCCATCAATCTAGGAGTGAAAATTCCACAATGACAACCAGACAAAGCCTAGAGATTTGAGGCCTTGAGGGAGCACATCAAACAGGGAACACCGATATGAGAGGTAAGTTACATTTTGACTTTCCATGTAGGTTCAAGTCTTATTTTATTTATTTTTTAATGATTTTTCTTAAAATAGGGCACCCTTGATAAGTATGGGTGCTTTAGACCTTTGAAGGTACCCCTAACCAACATGGGTACCCTAGTCCAATATGAGCACCCTAGACCAACAAGGGAACCCCTAAATGAGAATAGAGTTCTAAGAATTGGATTGTTATGTTTAATATTTATCAATATTTTGAATGCTTTTTTTAATAATGAATCCTTCTTTTCCATTACTAGGGTTCATCGCACATGGGAGACCATTAGGGAGGACACCTGATTTCACTTCTTCAAGATGAGGCTATTTAGCTCTTTGTTGTAGATAAAAACAAAATATTTGCAATTGGAATTTACTGGGTGTATATTATACCCATAATGAGGTACCATGATGTCATTCTCATGGCACTCATTGAATAGTGGGATGTAGACACCTTTACCTTACATCTTCTAATGAGAGAGATGACAATCACACTAAAGGATTTGTATATTGGATTATTCAATTACCCATGTAAGGAAGGAGTGTTAGACCTGATGATTGACAAACTAAAGATGAGATCCTTGAGGATCAATATTACTGCACAAATTGTGATATACCCTGTGAGGGTAAGGATCAAATTCTACTTTTGTGGTTACTACATGCTGGTGTTGATGTTGCACTTATTCAATAGTTTCTAATCGCTACAATAACACTATCCATTTCACTAGATGGGTGAGGCACACACCTACATGGGGCCCTAGTCCATATTATATGAGCAATGGAGGACCAATACATACTATATCTAAAATATAAATTTAACTTAATTTATGAACTCTAAAGATATTTATAATATATAGTTTATTTTTAAAAATAATATCATCTCATTAGCCAACTTAAAGTTAGTTGTACATATACATAAACACCATGTTTCAAATAATAATTAATTATATCTTGATTTATGAATATATAGTCTATTCATCTTAAAATTAATGTTCAATTATTTTGTATATATTCTTGAATATTCCATGCTAGATTAATGATATAGTTTATTTTTTAGTACATTTCATTCTTTAATATATTATGCTTCATTTTAAGATCTTCACTACATATATAAATACCATTATAGATCTATAATTATTCATAAAATTTCTTAATTTCTTAGTTCAAAATTTAAAATAATTACAAGATGATTTCAATCCACCATTTCATATTTCTTAAAGAGGGCAACATCATTGAGGAATTTATGTGAGGAATTCACACACACTATAAAATTTCAAGTTTGTATAGAAAACATATGAGATGGTCTTTTACAAATATTTCTGATTTCATAAAACAATATTTATCTAGAGATTTAAAATGACTTGATAGGGTATGTTAAATGTTTTACTTACATAAATAAATCAATCAACCATGTCCAATTTAAATTATGTTTAATATAGAAAGATAACCTTAGATAATTCTATTTTGATTTTTCAGATTAAATTTTTCTTTAGTCTTGGATCGAGAAAGACAAGACTTGAAGGATTATTTAAAAAAATATGTTAAACTTTTCAAATACTTCTTTTTAAAACTTGATAGAATGAATCTATAAAATCTTGTTTGGGACATCTTGATAGATAATAATAGGAGGCCACCAAAATGATTATTGATTGAAAGAAAAAATCATCCTTTAAAATCATTTTCTCTTGAATACCTCCTAAACTTTCTGGATATTGTTAACAATAAAAATCTAAAATATTTTAAACAAATACAGAAATAATTAATGAGGTACTATGCAATCCTTTGGCTCCTTGCTCTCATTCTAATGATGAATTAAGGAGTGTAATCCAAAATACTAATGCAAAAATTCCCACGCAATCAAATCCAGAAATCATTGCATAACCTGTTCCTTAAAAAATTTATAGCCTTTATTTCTTTCAATAACCTTGATAATCCACTTTACACAAAGAGTAGTGTCTGCGTAGCACTTTTATGCCATAAATCAAGCACGCACAAAACATAAAGCAAATAATGGTCAAACAGTTTTTAGCACAAAGAGGAGGAAAGGAGGCGAAGCCGCCATGACTGCATTTACAGCTATAAAAGGCTTTTCACTCAATAATCTTGTAAATACAGTGAAAAACCCAAACCTAAAGACAGAAACTAAAAATCGCAGATGAAGAAACCAACCTGAAAGGCCAAGAACTGGAAATGGAGAGGCGCCCATATACGTTTCCTATTACGAGATCCATAATTGTGCTATGTGCGTATTCTGTTTATTTGTATCACAAAATAAAGTCAGAGGTTGCCGAACGGAATCTTTCCTGGCGAAAGGTTCCTTAATTTTTTATTGAAATTTTATATTATCGATATATTGATTTCAATCTACGAAGCATCTTCCGATTTTCTTAAATTATAAAGAAGAAAACGACCCGTGAGGTTGTATTGTCGCTTTAATAGTTCTATTCAAATTTCGATATTTTTTAATCCACCTATTATTGAAAATGCTGAAGGATTAGCTGTCAATATCGGTTGCGACAAGGAGAGGCTAAAGACCAACAAAATAATATGCCAATGGTTTGCCCAACTTGCTTTCACGACGGCGTTAATTTCGACGAAGCCGACATCCACCATTTGAATAAGCCAAAATTAATACAATTTGTAACTTGTAGCATTGTCAAATGAATTTTATTTAATCAGAATTAATTATCAAAATAGTTTCCCCTTTCACAAGAATCGAATCTAATCGCATTAATATAATTGAATTGTAGTTATCGTATTTTTTTAGTAGATTAATTAATGAATAAAATAATATAATTAAATTTTCTTTTATATTAAAGGTTTTTTTTTTGGTCAAAAAATGCAAGGTGTTCATATTAAGGTTTTAAGCGTGAGTTTGACTAAGAATGATTCTATGAATTGGAATAATATTAAGAAGGGTATTTTATTTGTTCAAGAGGGTCTTTTGGATCATAAATTTGGGGTTGTAGCGTCATCAATTGTCACCCCGGACATTTTCACACTAGGCTTCACTCCCTCCTATGTGTTTGGACTTAATTATGCTTTTAAATGACCCTTTTGTGGTCATTTTTGGGAAATCAAAATAAAATTGAGAATTAATATTTAATATTTATTAAACGACACAAAAACCCCTAAAATAGGCTTGGACTAGGGTGCCACTACCCTTGTCCAACATATTTTGGCCAAATTTTGAATGTCATTATCAAAATTTTAACATTTACAAATCCAATCTCATTTGTCGGCCTTTGATAATTAATTATGTAGGAAAACAAATTAATGCATGTAAATACCAGTCTTTTTCACCATTTGAAACCTAGCAAAAATCTTGAGAGAAATTGAGCATCCTAAAAAGCAATCAAGGGAAATGCATCAAGTTCATATATGAGTTTATGCATATCTTGTGTTCATTTATTTTGTGAGTACTAACACTTGTAGGACTTTCAATCAAGCAACCAATTCTCCTTGGATGAGATGAGTACAATGACTTCAATCCATCAAGGAAAGAAGATCTAAATGGTAAGTTGTAGTACCTGTCAATTTATCAATCCTTTTATCCATTTTTCCTTCGTCTGACCAAGGGTAAAAACTTTCTACATCATCATAGTTGTTGTGGAGGTGGAAACACTAAATTAGGGTTGGACTTAGGCAATCCCCTATATGTCACAATCCTTTATCCCCTCTTTTGTATGTACATGGCATATATTATGGATTTAGGACAAGATTGAAGACCTAATTGCAAGATCAATCATTCAAGCTCCATATTTCAACAAAAATTAGGGAAATTTGAATTAATCATTAACATACAAAGACTGGAAGGTAAGTCTAGGAAGGAAGAACCTACAAATTGTAACCATCTAATATTTGTTCACTGATTCTCGAACCTGCATTCTCAGGACTATGGTGGTAGCAGCCCTATCCAAGCAAGTTCAACCCTAATTTCTATGCTAAGCTCATTTGTCTTGTTTTGTTATCAGATTTCTTTCCATTTTGTAATTCTATGTATTCATCTGAGATCATTGTAGCTTCATAATTGACCTATACATACATTTGCATCATCAAATAAAATTAGTCCTTAATCAATATCAAATCTCCATTTCTCTCAAAGAAAGAACTAAAACCCTAATCAATCATTCTAGCTCTTCCATTGAGATTAGTAGTGTTGGAACACAACTATCTACTGAGAGGGGGGTGAATTAGTGGAGTTAATTAAAACTAGTCACTTATCACTTTAAATGAAAATTAGAAGAATATACAGAGATCAAACATACACAAGTACACATTACACTAGATGTATGTGGAAAACCCAATACGAGAAAAGAAACAGTGAGAATACCTACTAGGATCTACTATCCTAATCCAGACTCACAATAAAAACCTCACTAGTTACAATGTTTAAGAGCACCAACCCTAAGGAGACACCAATCCCCTAATTTAAGAGCACCAACTATAAGGAAGCACCTACTCACTAACAAAGCACCAACTCTAATTTTTGATGGCTACCACCAATCAAAATTATGGAGAAACAACTCCAATTTATATAAGTGATTCCAATCTCATGTTACAGGTCTAATCTACAATTTTTCATTTTCTTCTTGTTCTCTACTCTGCTCATTGTTCTTTATAACATCCTTTGTTCCTTGCTACTACAAGAGAAATTCCTCTTATGTTGCTTAAACTCTTATTAGTATCCCTCTTTTCTCTTCTCTCTGAATGTGGATTTGTTCCCTTCTACTATAGGAGAAATTTCACTTTTGTTTCTTAAACTCTTATCAGTATCCCTCTCTTCTCTTCTCTCTGAATGTGTATCCTAGATGTATATCTACATTTGATATAGGTCTTCAATTATTTAGCCTCAACTCTACTGAATTTCTCTTTCTTTTCTCTGAGACATATACACACTGATTGGACTGAGCTACACACACTCTTATCATACTTTGCAAAACTTTTTCTTAATGATATAGATCTGTCTTCTTTTTATATGCCTTGTACCACTGCCTGAATTCTCTGTATCAAACCCTAGATTTGATATGATTTGATGCTCAATAAATGACCATACTATATTATTGAACTAATATCTAATATTATGACAATATAAACTTCCATGATGTTGCTTGTCCAATAAAAATATAGCTTTATGCTATCATGGAAAATTGGATTTTACCTTCTATGTCAATTTCCACTAATTGACTATGTTTTCCATTGCCTAGCCATTGAGAAAAATATATCTTTAAATACTGGTCATAGATATCTAATTTCAAGCCATGATCTGATGGTCTCCATTGATTTGTCTCAACTTTAAAATGCAACTATTAGATCATATCTTATTTGAATATGCATTGTTGATCTCTATCACGTACTATTAGCTTAAAGCACATTTTAGCTTTGCATTTATAAAATAAAATGTGTGATCTATAGAACCTATTTGATGCAATGAGCAATTTCTACTTTTCCTCATTTCACATATCACAATTTTATCCTTATGAGAGAGACATAGAAACCTGATACTTCATTTGTCAATCTCTTCAACCTCTTGTGTTGTTTATCAATCTTAGCAGAAATTGTCTACCTTTTACTTTATAGGCATCATCAAGGACATGCGGAGACATATTGCATCATCACAAGCTTGGAATTGTCAAAGTGGGAGAAAAATGCACTATTTCAATAACCATCCAATCTTCTCCTTCAATGTGCACCATTGATCTTCCAAAGCAAAGATCCTTGGTATTAGTCCCACCAGACACATGGAAAGATTCTATAATTCCATGATCAAAAGGTATCAAGCCTACCACTAGTTTTGCAGATGAGTGGAAACTATTCAATCTTTGATCTCTAATCTCCATTGTTGATAAAGTATTAAGTGTTGGACTTAGGAAACACTAGTACTCTATCAAGATGGTGGTTACTGTTGGGAATCATGTTGTCTCAACCTTGGTATTTCCTAACTTATTTATTTATTGTTACTTTACATTTTCTCATGGATAAATATCATTTATGTTATTAAATAATTATGCTTCCTCAAATGAAGCATGAGATTTTGAGTTGGCACTTTTACCACATGTCGATGCCTTGAAAAAAACAAGTTATTAGTTGTCAAAAGATGCCCACTTAGTGGTACAACATGGAAAACCTATTTTTAAGGATGCTATAATGGATTCTATTACAACTCTAAGGGCTAAAAGTGGAGGATATCATTTCAGACGTAAGAATCATCTATGGTATGTGTAAGATAATTTTCACATAATTTATTGATGGTATATGACACATGTAAGAGCATCTACTGTTTTCTAGGGATTCTTATGACAACGTGTAAGAGGGTTTAATGTCATGTAAGAGACCATGTTTAGCATGTAAGGGTTCATATGAATTTTTACCATGGTACTTCCAAACCTTGTTTTGACCCATGGTAATTTTTTATGGTGGTATTTTGAGCTCCCATGAGTCTATATATTAAGGGGTTGAGATGGAGACACTATGAGATGTTTTATAGGCACACAATTGGTGTTGTATTGGAGTCAAGATTAAGGAAATTCTATGTATTGTAACCTCTTTAAAAAATAATACAAACTTTCCCTCTTTTCTTAATGGAATTTTTTACATGAAAGGGTTTTCTCTACATAAATCTTTGAGCTATGTGTATGGCTCTTGAGTTGTGTGATTTATTTTCACTTTAAATTATTTCTCCATTATTTTCTACAAGTTTATATTTCAGATTTGCAAGTTAAATTAAATTTCCATAATTTAGTGGTTGCCTTCATTTCTAGTATTTGGTATCAGATCTTGGCCAACTTTGTCTATTGGGTGGAAGTGTGAAGTCTTTTTGTGCTACAATGGGAGTTATGTTTTGTAGATTTTGTGGTTGTAGGAATCATAGCTGCATCTGCATCTTGGCTTGACATTGAGAAGTTTAATGGATCTAACTACAAGTTGTGGAAGTTGAAAAATGGAGGATCTCCTTGAAGAAAGAGATCAATGGGTGGCTATAACAAATGAAAAGAATCCCAAAAAAATGAGTTATGATGATTGGGAAAATATGGACAAAAATGCTTGAGATACTATTTGGTTATGTCTTGCTGATTTTGTCCTCATGAATGTGTTTGAAGAAAATATTGCATTTGTATTATGGAAATAGTTGGATAAGATTTATCAATCCAAGAGCCTTGTGAACAGACTTTATTTGAAAATTAAAAAAAAAATTCTCTTAAAATAAAGGAAGGTGAATCCATTGCAGAGCATTTACATTCATTTAATTTTATTTTGAGTCAATTATCATCTATAGATGTTAAAATTGAGGAAGATGAAAAATGCATTATGCTTATTTGTTCTATACCTGAGTCATGGGAAAAATTCATTCTTACTATCATTGTTAACCTTAGAAGATCCCAAGATGGATGCACTTGTTACAAATTTGTTATTATAGGAAGTGAGGAAGAATGCTATGAATAGCTCAGTGGATGCTCTTAGTGTTAGGGGTTGGCCTAAAGAAAGAGGGACAAAGGGAGATCTTGAGGGCCTAAGGAAAAGTCTACATGTCATTTTAAGACTCCTAGAAACAAGAACAAAATAAAGTGTTATGACTCTAGGAAAAGAGGACTCCCTATCTCTCAGGTCTCTCCCTCTAACCCCCTCTCTCTCATGTCTCTCTCTCTAGCACCCTACCTAAATAACTCTCTCTCTCTCTCTCTCAAGTCTCTCCCTCTGGTACCCCACCTAGATAACTCTCTTTCTCTCCCCCTATCTATCCCCCCCTCTCTCTCTCCCTCTCTCTTAGGTCTCTCTCCCTCTATTCTTCCCACCCAACCTAGATAAGTCCCTCTCACTTCACCCCCTTCTCTCCCACTCCCTCTACCTCTCTAAGGTATCTCCCTCAATCTCTCCCTCCCATCCTACCTAGAAAAATCTCTCTCTTTAAATTCTCCTTCCCTATAAATAAATACATACATACATATAAGCATGCATACATGCATATAGACATAGATACATACTTAGATAAATAAAAGCATACATACATATGTGCATACAATCTTATATACATACATACATACATACATGTCATACAAGCATACATACATACATACAAATAAATATATATACATACATTAATGGACTAGAATTTAACACACAGCAAGACATAATGTGAGTGTGTTATAATGCACTCACATTATCTCTTGCTTAGGAAACTCTTGAGCAGAAATGCAAAAATATGTCAAAACCATGAAATAATGTGAGCACATTATAACATACTCATGTTATTTCTTGCTTTGGGAATCCCCGAGCCTTACGCTTGGTATTTTCTTTGGATTGCCAATCCAAAGGCTTGGAGTTCCTTCCCAACATCTAAAGATGTGTTTTTGGATAGTCTACAACATTTCACATAATCGTATTTGTACTAACTGTCAGGTTTGCACGTGTTTCAAGGTCAAACAAATCAAAAAACCATATATTGTTAGGCCCTCTCTTAGATATTTAATGATATAATTTTTTTCACATTTTGACTTGATGTTAAGCCTTTCATCTTTAATTTCTTTTGTTTGTGTATGTTTTTTGACAAAAAACTATTGTTTGGTATTTTTTCATTATAAATTAACCATTCATTGAAATTTCAAATAAATTATACTTTTAGAAACTAGACTCCATTCTAAACATATTAAAAAAATATATTTTCAATTAGTTTTCAAAATTTATAGGGATAGCATGACCAAAATTTAGGTTTTCAAGATGTGTCCGCTTTGAAAATTAGTAAAAAAATTAAATATTCATTCAAAAATTATCAAAAAATTAGGTATAAACTACATGTTAGTTAATTTCTCACTGAAGCAATTTTAAAAATAACAAAAAAAATTAACCTTTTGAGGAAGCCACAAAAGTTTCTATGATGTGTTTTTTTGACAAAAACAACACCAATTTTTTTTGGCTCCCTCGTTTGAACCCCTTAATCTCTACCATTTTCAAAAAAAGTTAGTATATTAGAAAGTAGATTTAGAGCACTACAATATTTGTTTTTGTTGCATCTAAATTTTTTGAGTGTAACTATCCTCAATTTCACATCGAAGGTCAGTATTTCCTTATTTTAGAAAAAAGTTAGCCACTTAGGACCCCTTTTTGGCCTCCCATATTTTTGCACTTACCCATGTCTTACAATACTTTTATTGTCTCAATTTTAATTTGAAAGTAAAAAAAACTTCAACTTTGGCTAAAAACCCATCTATTAGTAGTAAAAAAATGCACATTGCCATGTATTTTAGCCTTTAAATCATTTATTTTTACCTTATAGTTAATTTGATATTTTATCAAATATTTTTATTATAGCCACCATCTCTATTTATATTTTCCAAGAAAAAAATAATAATAATTCCACCTTTCGGACATCATCATTCATCCAATATATTTTGCACATATTTACTCGTTATCATTTTAATAATGAAAAAATAATAGGGTATCAACACAAAGTTGTGTCACACTTTCAACCAAATTATCAGCACACGTGAATTTAAGTATTTTAACTAAAAAATAATTTTGGTCATGTTGATGTGGGTTTTGTGACTTTAACCAACATTAAAATAAAATACCCAATAGAATATCCTATTCTCTCTTGAACAAAGACTCCAATGTGCTAAGCAAAGTGATCACAAAGTAGTCTCCAAGGTTCCTAATGCATGTAGGATAGTCTTAGTTTGTTTGATGTGTTTTGCTAGTATTTCAAGGGGGACTTATGCTCCACTTTATCACTTTGGACTATGAATGTTGTGGATAATGAATGGTGAAGTTCTATTACTTCCAATATTTAAAAATAAAATAAAAAAAGGATAAGGGTTTAGAGACTAGACTAATTCTAAACTACTCCTATGAACTCAAGAGACAAGTGTTGAATGGTGAAATTCAGATCTATCTTTGCTTTGCCAAGTATAATGAATACAACAACTAGATGAAGATGGTGCAATCTTCAAAGAGAGTTTACAAATGGTATCCTACTACTCAAGACCATCATCAATTTGAACAATGAATATAAGTAATAGAATTTGAATTTAGTAATTTAAAAGTTTAGACTAAACTTGCACATCAAATTGAAAATCATTCAATTGAAAAAGGTATGGACTAATTTCACCATTATCAATACTATCAATATTTCATTCATTTAAAATTGTTGAAAACAAATATATTTTATTGAGGAAATATGAAACCATGCAAGCTTTCAAACTAACAAATGCTCATCAATGAGTCAAATCATTATTTTGATAGCGCTCTTAGCCAAAATTTCACAAGTCTCCCCAAACAAATGAAATGATCTAATGGTTTATATAGGCACCCCAATAACAAAGAAACGACCCAAATTGAATTGAGATCAATGAACAAGATTATTTCCAGAAACCCTAACCCTAAAAAACATAACTAAATTCTTGGACACATGGGACAAGGAACATGAGCCACTTGGAGTATGGAAAACACTAATACCTTGCAAGCTAATCAAGCAAGCTAGATTCCAAAATGAGATTCCCCTTGGCTTGTTCTCTGATCACGTTTGCTACTATGGGCATAGGCATTTCATTTTCGGTGCCAAACATTCTTCAATTGAATTGTTCAAATTTGGTATCTCCAACTTTCTTCCACTTGGATGATAGCTGGGATTCTGGATAAAATCCTTTGAGAACCTCCTTTACTTGATTATTTCTAACTCCTCCCACATTCTTCGATGTAGAGTTGGTGCCTATATGAAGCTCGAAGTTAGAAAAAATGCATAAATTGTAAAGAAGGTGTTGTACATAAAATTTTAAGGCTGGGTGAGTGTTCTAATTAATTGATTAATAATTCTAGAACTCAATTGCAAGGGTTGATAAGAAACCAAAAAAATAGAATTTAGCTTGCAATAAATGGAAACAAAAATAAATTCTTATTATCAACCCTTGTTCTTTTAAGAAAATTTAGAGAAATTTAATTATTTTAGTGGAATTTGTGAGCTTGAAGCTAGAATTTATTTACAAACTTAAGATTTAAATTCTTTTTCTTCTCCAAATTCGCAGCTTGTGATCCTGCAGAAGCTTGAGACACCTAAAACTTTGAGAAAGTATCAGACCTCTTGTGCTTGGATTGATTAGATTTGCATCTCATGCAAAATTGAAGAAGGATGCTTATGGTTGTACTAAAGCTTGCTGAGAGAAATTTTAACTTTTAAATAAAAATAAACTCTCCAAGCACCTCCTTTTATAAGTAAAACCCTTCCTTTTTTACCAAAGTTTGACCTACCTCTTGATTGGCTGCTTTATAAAACTAAAAAAAAAAAAAAACTTATCCTCTTTTTTTATTTTTCCTTGGGTGCCCTTTTTGCTTGTTTGTGATTTTTTCTAATAATAATAAAAAATTAAGTTATTTCCATTTTACCTTGCTTAGGAAAATTGACCTTTATGTGGAATTTTTGACTTTGGAACTAGATTTTCCTTCCTTGTCCAAGTAGACTCCATGCCCTAGTAAATTTTATGAGTTTCTCCTTGGGAAATACGCCCTCCAATTGGAATTTTCATCATTTCAAGTGGATTTCTTACACTAAGGGGGGTATTTTTATTTTTAATACTTCAACATGGAATTCTTGAGGTTTTAACTACATTTTCCATCATTTTCCTTAGCCAATTTTATCCACTTCGAGTTGAATTTCCATTTTTAGACATATTCTCCCAATTGAAATTTTACCTCATCAAATTGGATTTTACTCTTGTAGGTGGGTGAAATTCAACTGTATTTCATGTTATTTTAAGTGGATTTCATCTTTGATGGATTTTATTTTAGGTGAATTTTCCTTCACAACTAGATTTCTCAAGAATTCAACTAAATTTTTCACTATGGGCAAACTTCATGTCTTGAAGAGGATTTCTTCTTGCTTGGGGAAAACTTTATAGGTTTCTACCTTGATACCTTTGAAATCTTAACACTGACACTTTCTAAAAATAGGAAAAAGAAAAGAGCAAAATTTCTAAAAATAGTAAATCCTCGATTGGTCCGAAAATGCCAAAAATGGAACTTTCAAAAAAGCAAAAAAGAAAAAAGCAACCTTTTTTCTGAAAATGAAAGGTTGTCTGAATTCTCCTATTGAACAGACATTTTTACTACAATAACCCTTCTCAGCACTCTCGTGGCATCAGAAACTTTATTTGACCATCTAAGCACTGACCTGACCAACTCAGCTATCTCAAATCTTGACAAGTTCAAATTCAAATCCAGACCTCGAACATGCCAACCCATTCCTGCTTTGAAAGAGACTCGGAGAAACTGAAGCTAATGCCAACCCTAAACACTAAGACACCAGAAAAGACTAAAGAAGGGGTTCACATTTGTAATGGGGCGATGTGTGATTAGGTCACAATAGGTCAAAAATATGATCTTGTAAGAATCATTCTAGCTATGTTATAGACATCCACAACTTTTCCAACTAAAATTATTGGATAAACACATTGAGCACCACTTTGAGTCCAATTTACCAAAAAAAATAAAAAAAAATTGAAAAACTTAATGTTTCAACAACTTCTACTTGTGTAAAAAATATTTTTGCTAAATTATAAAAAATACCTTTTTGTAGATCCATAAGTTTAGTTTTAAAAAACAAATATTTTAAGAGTTTAATTATTATTATATTTTCATTTTTATTTTTACTAAATGTAGGTTATCAACACAAAAAAATTAGGTTCATTACCATGTCAAAGAAAAATAGTAAAACTTAATAAAAAATTTGAAAAAAATATGATACCCTAGATACAAGAATCTATATCAAGATGGTATATATATTTTTTCTATTTTAAATAAATAATTAATATGAAAGTTGACATCAACTGCAAACAACTAAATTTTAATACACGTACATTTTAATATTTATTTAAAAATATATACTTATCAAAATTGGAAAAAAATATATCCATGCTCTAAAGCTTCATTTTTCAACATTTTATTAGCAACTAAATTATAGTGTTAATTTATAAAAAACTATATTCAAACAATCTTTTAATTTTTTCAAAAAAATACAAACATAAAATATATTAAAAAATAAAAAAATTATTAGTTTACATCATTTCAAAATTCAAAACATATATATCATTTTTTAGTGATTCAAGTTTAAAAGTTGAATCATCGTTGGCTATTTTCTTTATAAAAGTGTGATAGCATTGACTATTTCCTTTATAAAAATATGACATAGCTTTGTACTTTTACTCCATACTATTCAAAATTTCCCCATTGCAACCTTTTATCAGTAAGTTACTACATCAAAAATTCATGACAAAATACATGTTGCTATTGCAGGTCATGAGAATGACATGCCAGGCTTTTTTGTCAATGTGTGGCACTCAAAATTCTTAAAATCCCCTTTAAAAATGTTTCCAAGTCTTGGGAAACCCTCCAAGAAACAATTTGCATACATAAAGAACATTATTTAAATATCACATGGTGTCGAAATATGTCCCAAACCCATTGTGCATGACAGGCATTCATTTCAATGCCGATAGCTTTGTTTTTGCTGGTTTGAAATGGAAGAACCTCCTCAAGAAATGGTTCCATAACTTTGGTATGTCAAAAGCTTGAACCATAACCAGACCTCTCTCACGCCCTAAGTTTCCCAGATTCCTATTTCTTGTCATATTGTTTTAAAAAATCTGCAACAGTTGGTCCAATATGAGGTGCTGCCTAGAACAAGACAAGCTAAACTATTATTTGGAGGCAACCAAAATCATCACAATGAAGATTATTGCACCTGTGATGAAATCTAAATATTTTTATGAATTGGGTGATCTTCCTTGCCAACTCCTCATAACTCAGAAGGCCACACTGCAAATGCATTAAAACTGAGAATGGTCTAGGTTTGATATTCAAAATAGTGCCTAAGCTTACTGACATATGGAGCCAAACTATTGCATTGCCCAAAAAATTCACATCGCAACTTTGCCCTCAAAACAACAGTCATCTAAGATCAAGTCACGTGGAGAGCTCGGATTTCATTGCTGGAGGATAGTGCAGTGCAGGTTTAAAAAATCAGAAGATCATAGAAGTTGCTCTACTACGTTGAGTGAGAAAATTCATTAAGAATTTTTACTTTCACATGATGTTAGCTTGTTCTAAGTGCTAACTCCATCCTAGTTAGTAGGGATGACAGCTAATGAACAGCTTAGTGTACAAGCTAAGCTTGGCACAAATTTGACCTTAGTCTCCTCTTCCCAAAGCTTTGCAAGTGTGCTCTCCCTATATGTGGCTTTCAACCATTGCTGCAATATTTATTTACCTTTATGGTCAACACAAATTTGATTAAAAAGAATGCCTTCAAAACTATGGCGCTCATTCTTTAATTTGATTTTTGGGTTTTCAAATAAGATTATTAATTTTTCCAATGAAGAATGTTATTTCACATGCCCTTCTTTGGATGAAGATGTAAAATATTTAAAATCATTATTTATGCCCGTATGCACCATTTAAAACTTTGCAAAGTTGGCAACCTTTTAATTTATCTGTAGGTTAAAAAGGGAAATGATTCCAAGAGGCACACAATATATCTAGAGGTCGCATAATCTTGCAAGGGACCACAATCAATTATTTAGATCCCTAATACTTAGTTTTCATGCGCTTAGCAAACCAATTTTTATGACATCCTTTGTAAATTGAGCCTTCGGGCTGATTAACTAAATTCCAATTTTTGAAACTTCTTGATGGTAACAAAAATTAGAGATATAGAATATTGAGGATAAAATAACAATTGGGTTGTTCCCAAAACTAAGCATTTTGAAAAAATTTAGGGATACTCTAAATGCACTCCAAAATAGCAACACATAACTTTCTTCAAAACTCATTTGAATTCTGACACCGAGTTTGCATACTCTTAGCAAGCTATAAAAACTTTTTGTAAAAGGAATTTTCATGATGACTCATAGATTGGGAGATTTTAATGCTAGAAGTTTTAACCAATTGTATTACCATGGGGCTTAGAAATAGGGTTTTGTTGCAATTTGAGGAGTTTTCTAGATTTTTAGGTGTCAAGAAAACCTAGACCATAGTTTGAGGTGTGGAATATTATATGGGTATACAAGTCATATTGAGTGGTATTTGTGAGGTGAGAAAGGGATTAAAACCTTAGGCTAAGATGGGTGAGATGGATAGTGTAGGCACATAATTGTGTGTGGATGGGACTTGAACTAGTATGCTATTCCCAAGGATTGAATCTTCTACTTGCGAAGGTCTACCACCCCATGCATTTTCAAAGACAAGGTTTAAGGGATTGTTGCCTATCAATACCACACAAATTGAACATATCGAAGTCACAAGGAGTTTAGAACCTCAATTGATTAGCTCTTCTAGGATGGATTCTTTCTTATAGTCAATCGCCCATTCAACCAAGTCTGTAATTTTTGAATCGCTTATGAAATCTTGAAATCTGGATGAATATTCAGGTTGTGACACCATCTCAAGTTCAGTGGTTGTTTGGACTGATGTGATGGATAAGATGATACACCTCCTCGGGTAGAATACTAAGAATTCTCATACCTCTACATTCTATTATGGACCATGATGATTTTGCTCCATTTGTTTTTCTTCCTATACATGTGTAATAAGCATGAAGATGGGTTATATAAATGTGATAAGTTGGATTATATACTTGATAGAGTGTCTCGTAAGTTCCAAGATGGAGTTAAACTAATGAGGTGATCATTGCACCAGATGGATTGTTGATAATATCCTCTTGACTATAGTTGAGGTCTTAGATCAAGTTTTGATTGTATGGATTTCTTACTCGCAATAGGTTAGATTCTCAAGAAATAGGTGATATCGGTACAAAATATACCTCTAATCTACGTGAAATAGTTTGAACAAGGGATTACTTAAAATAAGATAGGCTAAGTTCCAAACAAAGTGTTATGATGGGAGATTTGATTAGGATTTAGGATCTCAATCGAGTGTTTAAAGTTGGATATATGATGCTAGGTGGTCTAGGTGTCAATTAGGTGTGTTTAACTAACTTCTTGTTCCAAGCGGGTGGCTTTTAAACTAAGTTTATGGAGGTCGATGCGAAAAAGAAGTTGGTTTAGGCTAGATATGGCACGAAAAACTCATTTGTTTGCAGTTTTGGATACGAGGAGATGCTAGCTATCGCATGGATCTAAATATTTTATCTTTAGTTTTTTTATGGGGAATGCATTCACTTAAAAACATATATAATTCGCTTTAACTTTTCATGTATTCAGTAGGACGAGGTTGGAAACGAATTTTCCTAAACACAGAGCATATTCACTCAAGTGACAACGTATTTGCTAAACTGAAAATAGGAACAATTTTGCTGATAACAGTGGATTGAACTCCAAGATAAATGAGGTAAATAAGATAATAAATCCTTACTATAAATATATAAATCAAATCAATGGGACTTTTATAGAGTTAAATAATTCTGATTAAAAAAATAATAATATCTTTTTAAATATTATAACAAGATTACTGAAAGTATTAGCATATATCTATATATGCATATATGTGTATGTATATCATGAATATATATAAATACATTTACCTATATTTTTGTGGGTAAATGTCTACTATTAAATAGGTGAGTTTGAATCTATCAAATGTTAAAAGTATATTTGACAATAAATAAAACAAACATTTATATATTTTTTATTTATTATTTATTTGTAATACATTCAAACGTTAAGGGAAATATATTGAACTATTACTTACAAAATTTAAAGAAATATATTCTTGTTTTGCAAATGAATGGAAATGTCAACTAGAAATAATTCTCTCAAAATATTAATTCATCCTTTCCTTTATTTATTTTTCATTTAATAATACAAGGAAACAATCAATAGTTAAAATATTGATCTCAAACAACTTTTTATTTCTTATATAAACAAATAATTTGCAATGATCATTTGCCCTAATTTTTTTACAATAATGAAATAATGACTCTATTTTAACCATTTAGGTTGCCCTCCAAAGTTTTCCACACCTACACATGATCAAAAAAACTTTCAAATGGTCATGGTATGCTCACCTCCCAACCATTGACCTACACATAGGCAACTGCTAGGTTAGGAGACCTCCATACAAACTAGTTTACAACAAGCACTCATATAAACTTGGCAAAAAAATGACCAAACTTTAATATAGCAAAAACATGAACACCCCAACCAAGGATTTACAGATACATAGAATCCCAAATGAGATTCACTAAGGGGAAGAGAGTGGACTACTTTCCAAATTGGAAGACACACAATACTTCTCAATAAACCCTTTTCATCTTAAACAAATTTATGTAATGGAGCGAATTTGCACCCCTAGGAAAATTCCCCATTTAATTTCCCCTACTTTAGAAAATGTAAACTCAATGATGTAATTTCACTATCTCCACCTCACTCATTCCACCCAGCCGTGTCTTTTCATGTCAATGGATGAATCTCTATCAAGGACGTGCATGCATCATTCAGATGTCCACACATTGCATTGTCATCCTGATAGGATTCTTTCCTTCGAAATCTGCAGAGGTGTTAGAATTCTCCATTGGTCGCAAAGTGTAACATCTCTTGCTTCCTTGACCAATGAAAAATGGGTCTTTTTCCTCCCTTTTGCTATTTCAAATTCATCAACTCACATTATTTAACTCCCTCTTGAATCTCCTCACTCTCTCTTTCTCAATTCTCACTCATTCTCACTTTCTAAGCTTCCACTCTACTCCTTCTTGGCTACAAGCTATTGGTTTCAATTCCTACACTACATTATCATTGCAACAACACCACCATTGGAGACTCTCAAGCTTCTTCCTTCCACTACTTTCCTTGAGTTCTTGTAGCTATGGAGGTGATATTGTTAATTGATGGTCACTCTTTGCATCATTTTGTTTACTAAATAGCTTAGTGTTTACTTTTCTCTATTTCCTTTCCATTTCTTTATCGCTTTCTACACTTTGTGGCTATCTGACTATCTATGGATGTGGGAACACTAAAGCAGGGGACTAATTGAGGAAATCCTCTAAAACAACCCCAACACTTTTTTGTCTCTATGTGTGTAGGTGGTGCTTTTCGAGTGGAGATGTTCGAAGATTTAGCTCATGGGTAGAAGGTTCATTTTCTCACCCTCTTTTTCATTTTCACAATAGTTTATTCCTTAGTGTTATTTTGTCATATTCAATGTTTCTATCCTTGTATTCTCTTTCAAAGTATAAATATTGTCTATTCAGGTAGTTAGTAGATTTCCTTGTAGTTTTTTCTTGTTTTCTACACCCTTGTTTGTACGGATGCCAGTGCATCCCTTAGACACTATCACATCGCGTTGGAGTCTGAGATTCACATTGCTATCTTAAGATAGTGAGTTGTTTGGGTAGAAGGTTGAACCTTGGAAATTAGCTCTTCTGACCCCTTGAACATTTGGTTTTAGTAGAAGGAAAGTGACAAGCTATCTGCCCTTTCTTTCCAGCCTTAATACCTTATTCTTTTCAATCTACTTAGAAAAACTGAGGTAGTTTAGGGTAGCCTATTCTTTAGGACTCTTTCGTGACCTCAAGTCTCGAGGGTGATGGGTACGCCTTCTCTACATTTTGGTGAACTCGACATGAACTATTTTGATTTTGTCCCTTGGTATTGAAGAACCTTCTCTCATGTCCTAGGCTTGTTGTAGATTTGTGTGTTGTATTGTGTACAACCTTGCACCAAATCTATGACCCCTAGCTATGTAGTTAGAAGGGCTCCTAAATATTTAGGAACATAATTTAGATAGGTCACTATCCCATCTCTCAATCTTTTGTGTCCATTGAATCTATTCTACCTATGTACATTAACATGGTCTCATTCACATGTATTCCTTCCACCTAGCCTACGAGTGGATCACCAGACATAACTTTACCTTGCTGGATTTACCTATCAACAAAGAGACTTCTCCCTTGTACATTCCCACTTGCATCAATGGGAAAATTGTGACTAGTGTCCTAGTTGACCCCTCGAGCTGAGTGAATGTTATAATGGAAGAAACTTTGTTGATAAATTTATTGCATGCATAGGGAGGAATACAAAAAATAAAAGGCCATTATATGCGCACACAATGGACTCTCAATCCCTCTTAGTTCTATTACTCTTTTGGTCTTGGTAGGACCTAGAGCCATAGATACCTCTTTTGTCATAATTCTAGAGTTGGACCTTATTAGGGTGAAAGTGGGCATCTCATGGCTATTGTCCATTAATGGAATCCCTTTCATAATTCATAAATGTGTCAAGTTTTCTCATGAAGGCTCTGTGCACAGAGCTAGTTACAAACTGCTACTGTTACGTGGGGGATTCTTGTTAGATCACTTTTACTCCACTCCTTTCAGTTTTCTACCTCTAAGGATAGACTTGCTATATCATGCCTATGTCAAGTATAAGACAAGGGAATGACACTGAAAGTGACCTATCCTGCATCTTCCTATGCTATTTCAATAAAAAATTGCTTGATTGTGCAATAAGCTACCTCCTCCTCCTAGCAATAGGGGAATGGGAAGATTGCTTGTTACCATGGGCCTTATTCTTCTGCATCTCCTGCTCCATCTACTTCTATGTATTTTCATGTTATGGCGTCCTAGGCTCCTACTCCCATGCCTCGCATGGGGAGCTTTATGGTGCCCGCTTGGAGAAAAGCTGTGTCAAGTGTTTGAACTTCCCATCTTGCCCCTAATTCCTAGACATGTTTACGGCAAGGGGAAGGGTCCTTGTGGATTTGTTCCCATGTCTTGGTCTCCACAGCCTCCTATTGTTCCTATTACAATGAATGGGAAGAGGCCCATTGCTAAGGCACTCATATCTACTTCTCCACCTGTTGTTTTTTCTCTTGTGGTTCCTACTCCTACTCCTATCCAGGAGGTTTACCTTCCACCAATGATGGTTGTAGAGGACATTCCTATGATAGAATAGAAGCCTCCTGTCCCTTCTCAGGCTGTAACTTCTAGTTCCTGGAGCTGACCCAACCGACTTACATGTGAGTGCAAGCATAGAAGAAAAGCTCTAACCACTAAACAAGTTTCCTTGTAGAAGGCATAAGGGGAGCTAGTAGCTCCTATTTAGGAACCTCCTATTGTGTGTCTTCCTTGCACTCCTACTTTAGTTCCACTCACCTCATTTCTACTTCCAACTCTTCTGACATGTGTTGATGATCCTCACCATAAAAGGGTGCAGGTGTTCATTGCTCCTTCTGTGGAGCGTCCACTTTTTATTTCCCTTCCAGACATTCCAAACACATCGGTGGTGACTATCATGACTCTTTCTTCTCCCTCCTTCACCTCTACTTCTTTTATGGGGATCCAATGTTCATCCTTCACGGAAGCATAAGCCAAAGGATGACCTCACCTCAAGTGGTGGTTGAAAGAAGGGCTTACCTTCTTTGGGATTTGGTTTTAATTTGGCTTGTGCCATCCTCATGATGGAGGTGGCCCCGACATCTCCTAAGATTGTCATTTCCCCTTTTGATGAGGTTGGTAGTAGATCTTGGAAACCTCCTTCATCTCCCATCTGGTTAACACATGAAACCTTGATTAAGTACATGTTTAACTTGGTGGATGATTTCCTACCTTTGTCAGTTATCTTTGCAAGATAAATGGCCTTCACCTCACAGGAGCTCAATGAAGAAGACCTCAAGGGGCCTTCTTCCTTGTCCCTTGTTGTAGGAGAGTCGAATGGTGCTCCCCTCACTATCCTGCCCTTACAGGTTCATCCTCCCTCCTTGTATAATGATCTAGATTGGGAGCAAGATGACCTATTGTTCAATGAGGAGTAGGGGAGTACCTCTTCTTTATATATATATTAGATTTGTGTGTGTGTTGTATTTCCCCCCCGTTCTTGTATTTATGTGTTTGTGATCTTACTTGGAGGACCCTTGCTTCCCTTTTAGGTGCTTGGATATAGGCCTGATTTTTTTTCATGAACTTCCTCTATATGTTTATTCATTCTTCTATATGTTGTGAATTTGATTTTTGATAATTGGGGATGATGCAAAGTGTTGGGAGAATTTAGGCCTTCCTTCCATGTTGACCCAATATTTTTTTTTTATTATTTTGTCTTCATGTGCTCTTCTTCATGATCTAGCAACTTTTGGGATTGATGATCTTTCATTCATACATCACAATTACCTATTTATATATATAAGAGTTTATCTGACCATGAACTCCCATATCCCCTTGTCTCTTGATTTCTTTGTTTCTTCTTGCCACTTGTTTTCTTTGTCTTTGCATGCCTCTCTTTCTTCTTGCTTTGTGATGTTTTGGTGCTTATGTGTTGTCCCTCGCGTGTGTGACAACATTTCCATGTTTACATCTCGCTATGTCTCATGGGCCATAACATCATTACCTTTTCTTTCTCTCCTTAGAATGCCATGTGCTCCTTTGATTTGCATGCACCATCCTAAGGGGGATACTAGACCTCTTTGATTTTCAATAAGGTGAATTTGGTAGCCAACTATTGATGGTGTTTTTTGCACAGTAACAACTCAGAAAAAATAAAATATCCTATCTCTCTTGAAAGGTTGAACTATTGATTCTTGGCTCTCTAGGAATTCTCTAACTCTTTTAGGGTTTTTCACCTAAAAGGAGAGAGGTATGGCAAAAAATGCTAACTATTTCATTCAAATTATGTTATGTGTGATGTTTTCTTTAGAAACTAAATGAAGTAAACTTAGAGAAATGGAGTGATCTTTATGAGTGAATTTGAATGCAAAGCTAATATTTAAACTATGTTTGAAAACACACTATGATATGCCAACAATGAAGTAAATGAAGAAAATATGCAGAACAGAAAGAAACAAGATGAATCTGAGTGCACCTGGGCAATATCTGATGAATTTGGAATGTTTTGGATGTTGAATAAAATCACTTAATTTTCATAGTGGGACTCATTCACCAAGGGTGGTGAATTAGTCCTCCTGGTGAAAAAGTGTTAGAAACAGGTTTCTGACTGTTGGGATCCAAAATCTGACAAAATTTAGATTTTCAGTCCTAAGGTGGGACTCATTCACCACTGGTGGTGAATCAGTCCTCTCCAAAATTTCTAAAAAATCAAGAGAAAACTCTACAACACTAGATCTTAAAATCATGTATTACCAGGTTGTCAAAGTCAATTCTATAGGAAACAGATAGAAAACCTTCTCCAAACTTGAAATAGACTTGATTTGACTTGAAGCACCTAGTTGACTTGTTTACCAATATTTAACACCAAAAAGCTTGTTAAATCTACATACCTAGGTCAAACCCTTGATAATGCAAATATGAAGTAATGTCAATGGATGCTCCAAAGTGCTTGAATATTGCTTGAATTGATGTTGTAGAATGCTTGAATTCTTGAGATGTGATATGGAATGCTTGAATGAATGAGGAGATGTAAAATGAGGTGAAAATCACATATTTATACACACTTTTGCCTTAGTTAACCGTTCATACCTCATCACAAGCTAACATCAAGTGATTTTGAATAAAAACTCAAAAGGAAATTTTAAAAAATTTGAATTTGGAGCCAAGGCAGACTCATTTGCCACCCATGGTGAATGGGTCCCACATGGAAACTGAAAATATGTGTTGGGAATTAAGTTGTATTTAATGTTTTTTATTAGGTTAACATTCAAAAATACAATTAATTAAGACTTATGAGGGCATAAAGGGGTCAAATAAAGCATGAGAAAGGGATAAATAGTAAAATTGTGCCAAGAAAAGTGTGAAATCTTGTTATAAGACTTTACAACACTTCAAAATAGGACTTGTTAATAAATAAAAAGGTGATTTTTAGGTGAATTATAATTAATATAGTCTAGAAGAATGTATAAATGTCTTACAACACTTGACAACACCTTCACAAGACATCGTTATTTGAATTTTAGTACCTAAATATGTATGTTCAAGCCATGTCACAAAATAAAATCAAAGCAAAATATATCAAACACCATGAAACAAGACCTAAAAGGCCATGAAAATGACAAGGGGCCATTTTTCTATGACACATTTAGCCTCCACTTTAGTGAGAGGATGAACTTGCTTCAAACTCACACTAAAGTAGCCATGAATATTAAGAAGAGGGTTCAAATGCACTTACGTGAGCAAGATGGGATGACAACAATAAAGACGGATGATCAAGCCCCTAGGATGAATAGCCCATGGAAAACTAGACATAAGAACAAAGGAACACACAAGCGTTGAAATGAATCAGATGAAGCTTTGATCATCAATCCAACTAGTTGTGGATTAGGTCTAGGCTAATTGTTCGAAAAATAGATTGTGTACTCACTTTGGGGCCATGAAACTCCTAGTTGTCCATGGGGTGAGAAAGCCCAAATGTTCTCACTCTAGGGCCATAGAACTTTTGACTGTCCATGGGGTGAGAAAGCCCAAATGTACTTAGACTGGGGCCAGAGAACTTCTGATTGTCTGTGGGGTGAGAAATCCCAAAAAGGTAAGATACATATGCTAGTTGGTATGCACTCACAAACATAAAGGTGGCTATGGGGAAAATTCATGCCGCTAGTTGGGCTTGCCACTCAACCATATCAAAGTTATGCCTCCTGATAACTATAACAAGGTGCCACAAAGAAAAATGTCATGAACAAAAAGAAAAGTACCACAGTCATGCAAGTCACATTATGCAAGGTGGAAAAAGATGTAAAATGCAAAAATGTAAAATGATAAGTGTAAAAATGTGAAAGATGTTCAAAGGAGTCTTGTTTAGTTCATGCAAGGTCAGTCACTTAGTGAACATTTTGTCTAATGTCTCCAAGGGAGGACCAATCAAAGAATAGTATATTCACAACTTAGGGATGCAGTGCATCGTATCAAGAAACCAAGAGGAATGTAATATGCTAAGATAGATCACAATTATGAAGGACATCACACCCAATGTCATCCACAATGTGACAAATGCATCACATAAACGACAAGGCTACACTAGGAACCAAGAATGCAAATGAAATAATGGTAATGTATGCCCCCCACTTTAAAGGAATTGCTACACACCGTTCTATGAGCAATTATTTTAAAGTAGTGAAGGAAAGAAAAAGGAAAAATAAAACAAGACATGAGATCCAACTTGGAAAGCCCTATGCCACGTCATATGTTTTGAAGTGAGGCTGTGTCATGTCAGGGAAAAGCAAAGAAAAGGGAGTTTCCCCCTACAAAATAAAGCACACCAAACACATAAGGGATCTATGGATTTGGGGTCAATACGTTTGTTGCTGCAATGTGTTTATGAAAGAGCTTGGAACTGTCATCGTTACCTAAAGCATATAGAACTGGAGGAATGACACAAAGAGAGTGAAAACAAAGGAAAAATAAAGTTCATTTTGGGTCAAGATGGAAGAGACATTGTAGTCTCAATGCTTTGCATCATACCCAAAAGGAAAATACAAGAGAAACGAAAGAAAATGAAAAAGCTTTTAGGTACACATGAAGGAGACATTTTGGTCTTGATGCCTTGCGTCTGTTGGAAAAACAAGGACACCCAACTAAGAGTGGGGGTGAATCAGTTGTGATAGAAACTCAAAATTTTCTTACTTATCTTAACTTAATCTTAGATCTAATGAACAAACAATTTATCATGAATAATCAACACATTAGAGAGAAAAATAACACCAAGATTTTTGCGTGGAAACCCTGTTAGGGGAAAAACCATGGTGGATGCTAGTCCACAAGATTACACTCTGTTAGAAGTATAAAAATAAATAATAAAGGGAATCCACATGCACTCAGGCACACTACCTAGAGCTCACTGCTTAATTACAAAAGAGGACTCGCTATATAACAATAAGGTTTGGATTAAAACCATCCAAGATGTGAATTTAGAAAATAGCTTCTTCACAAGCCTGATTATAGTTCCAATTAAGCTCATCACTTCTTCATACTTCGTACAATCTTCTTCACATTTTGCTCAGTAATGATATCCGTACATACACACATAGCAGCACATGAAGCATACTTTCCACTGATCACACAGTCGCTCTTATATATTTTCTACAAGAGATTTCATCACAACTTCGTTGGCTAAGAAAATAAAATATATTTGCAATGTCAGCCCAAATTTATAATTAGATTTTTAATGTGTATCCACCAAGGTTGGCCACAACATAGTGGGGACCCAAATTAATATCTCCAACACAAAAATACTTTAATTAACTTCACCTCAAAGATCCACAACACGCTAGCACCAACATGTCAGCCAAGAACATGAAAAATTGAACATGCGTAAGAAATATCTTCAACCACGAGCTCACTGATTATTGTGGGCATACCAAAAAGATAGAGAATGAACTAGAGACATCTAATAACACCAAGAAACAATAGAGAAGCATCTACAACAACTAAGATAACTAGAATCACACAAACTTCATTCAGGAATACTGACAGAGACCATAGAAACACTATCAGACCACAACATACTCAAAACTTCACGCAGACCTCTGAAACTTCTAGTAGATGATCTAGAAACATTCAACAGTAAAACCTTTAATCCGCATTGAAGTTAATATTTTACGTATAGAACAAAATTCCTTCATGACCTACATAGTTCCACTAGGAACCTGGAACACTTATAATTTTCTCAATATCCTTGACATATACAACAATAGATACACCAAATGCTAATAGTGTTGACATCAATGAAAACCACATATTAGCAACACATCCACAACATCCAACAATCTCCCAACAATCTCCCCCTTTGGCATTGATGGCAACACATGATGTGAAAAATACCATCAACCCAACATGCTAACTTCTTTTGCACTTCATTTCTAAAAAGATTTGTCATGTTTCTCTTCTCCCCCTATGATGTTTTTTGCATTACTCTTCTCCCCCTTTGACATCAATGGAAAAGGTAACCATGACCTTTTGATCTGATTAGGATCTATGACGATTTCTTTAGAATGCTTAACGTTTACAATGATTAATCCAAGTTAATCAAAATGAAATTAACATAATAATAATGTTTATTTAAACATAAACAACTTAATGTGATGAAAAAAATAGAAGAGAAAAGAAGAGAGAATTACAAACAGATTGATAACAGAGTTCACCATTTAAAACGATGTCTTTGGGTTCTCTCTAAAGAGTGACTGATCCAATTAATCTCCAGAAAATGATTACAAGGTCTTCCACCTATTACAAGATTCTCGTCTCCTCGGACGATAATGAATTACAAAGAAAATCCTTCAACAAATGCAACAAGCTTAACTAAGCTTTAAATGCATAAGGATTAAAAATTCACTATTCAAAAATCCTCACTTGGAAATCTCTCACAGATTTTCATCTCTCCAAAATCATCACCAAAATCCACTTTTAGATCACTTAGCCAAAAACCCTTCACCTTTTAACCTCCCTTCTACCCCTTTTTATACCACTTTACATGCTAAATAGGGTGAAAACCATAAAATCCCCATAATCTCCCATAGAAAGTAAAAATATTTGAAATCCCCCATTTTACAATGATAAATCCTCTTAGAATAACACCCATTAAAACTTTCCTAGATGGCCCTTAAATTTTGGGCTTACAAAAATAATATATTCAGGCTTTAGAATTTTAAAGGGTTGGTTTCCCTTTAATTTAAGGGATATATCATATATTTAACCTTTTATTTTGAATTGGGTTTATCTTTTCTTTATCTTTATTTTTTTTAAGGACTAAAAATCCTTAATTATAGGGGTTTATGTGTTATTTAATGGGGCTTACCTTTTCATAGGAGTAAAATATTCAAAAAGGAGGATTAAGCATTTAAAATTTCTTTTACAAAATCATGAAAATCATGGGGCATAGCCGACCACCCAAGAATCAAGGGATGTAGGGGCCACAAACCTACATTGAATAATGGTTAAGTATAATCCACCCACCTTTGGAGTACCTGAACACCACTAGCTCATGTGGTGGAGAGGATAAATAGTGAGGAATTCGGCTCATGGTTCGAACCTCCCCAAAAAAAATTCAACAAACAAACTGTTCAGTCCTCCATAGAGGTGCCACATGGTGCCCATCCATTGAGCCACGTGGCATCATTTTATTTACTTACGCTTTGACACATGGCACCATTTGATTGGTCCACGTCAGGTGTTTGTACCACATCAGCTACTTGTACCACATCAGCAACCTACCATGTCATCAGGCCGCCATGTCATCAATTGCTGACATCATCAAAGTCAACAAGAGTCAACCTTTTGACTAGCCATGTAATTTGGTCATACGTACTCCATTTTTGACAAAACGAATGTCGTCAAAAATCTCTCACCAAGCTCTTCGTGTTGATATCCACTTTGACCATCTTTGAAAACTTTGAATTTTGACTCTTTTTATGACCTGGGTCTTTCAGTTGACTGGAGGTTTGACCAAGTGTATCTCGAGCACCGTAGCTCTGATGGACTCCATTCGAGTTTCGTTGGAGTCGAAATTCCAAATAATTTTTGATGAAGATATTTTTGGAGAAAAATGAGGAACTTCAAAATTTGACAAAAATCCCCTGGATCAGGCCTCCCCATTAGAGAGCTTTTGGACCTCCAAAAGTGGCATTTATTCAAACATCAAGTGAGGAATTTTCCTCCCCAATTGTCTTGTATCATATGTAGATCTGTAAGCCTAGCTCACAATCACAATGAAGAATGCAACAACATTGTTGAACATAAATATCATTCTATCACTTCCATAAGCATCTTCGTCAACTATCATAGCCACTAACCAACAAACATTGAATAGCATCAAGCTGAACAATAATGCAGATATGAAAGAGAATAAATCAAGAACATATTGATCTTTCACAACAGAAACTGTTTTACCCAAGGGACCATCAATGCGTTCATTCACCATTCCCTCATGTTGTACTGTTGGTGCATCCTGGGACATCTGACCCTGATTAGCTACTTCAAGTTCATGTCTAGAACCACCTGAACTGACAAACATAAGAGTCAAATATTTACTTGTATTAATTACCCTCTTTAATTGCCCTGTGTTTGCAAAAGAATGATCAGTCTTAATAATGTGAGAATGTATAATATATTGTATGCCATCTTTAAACAAATGATATGATTCTTTTCCTTATAGAAAATAGCTTTTTGATCATATAAATAAGGGCTACCCAACACTATCCCATAGATATCTAGTGGAACCACATCAAATTGTACTTCATCCACAAACTTACTAGTGATTGTGAATCTCAAAGTGCATTGTCTTGTTACTTGCAATTTATCATTCTTGCAAATCCAACCTAGTGGATAAGGTTTCTTATGTAGTGTAGTTTTCAATCCCAAGTTCCTTACAACATCTTCAAAAATTAAGTTAACTTGAGATCCACCATCTATGAGTGCATCAATTTTAGTGTGCTTATCAACAACCCTTAAATGAAAAAGCTCATTTATTTTCTTATCTTCAAGGACATCTTTAACTTGAGAAGTAGAAGCACAACTATCAAAGGAAACACTGGAAATAGGAGCTTTACCTTTGAAACCCATAGTTGTTATCTTAGTATCATCATTAGAATTAGAACCAAGATCCATAACAACATTTGTGGCTTTCTCCTTACCTTTTTGTTTTTGTTTTTGTTTTTGAGCCCACTTAGGCTTCAATTCGGGATGCAACTTCCAACAATTATCTTCATCATGCCCTTCATGTCACAATGAGAGCATGTCAACTGAACATCCTTATTTTGAACAATAGTTGTCTTCTTCCCTGTTCCTGTCTCTACAATCTTAGATGATTTCTTTATAGAGTTATCATTATCAAACTTATCAATAAAAGAACCCTTTCCTCTTGACTCTAAATGTGTAGCTTGGACACAAAATTCATCCAAACTACTAGGGTTTAAGACCAAAATAGAATGCTTGAGATATGAGTGAAGACCTCCTATGTACTTTAACAAAGTATCACGGGTGTACAAAGGTACATTTAATGCAATAGCCCTTTTAAGAAAATCATGGGTGTAATCTTCAACAAACTGTCCTTTCCCTTGCCTAAAATTTTGCCAGTTCATCATTAACTATTGCATATGGCCTAGGGGATAAAACTTCTTTTTAAGAGCACTAACAAATTTTGACCAAGACAAATTGACTCTACTATGTTGTGAAATTTCTGCTCTAGTCCTACTCTCCCACCAGGTGAGAGCTGAACCTCCTAACCGAAAAGTCACTAACTAGATCCTAGAAGCATCATCAAAGAGGTTTTGGACTCTACAGTAGACTTCTACTTGCTGAATCCAGTCATCTAGATTTTCAGAATCTAATTCACCACAATACTTAGGTAGTTCAAATTTAACATCCAATTTAATATTAGGCTTATTTACACCCTTAAAAGGATTAGAAAAAAGAGAATGTGTAGAAGGAGGAGAAAAAGGAGGAGTAGATGAAGGAGATTTTGGGCGTTCATCACCACCTCTTGGTTGCTTCTTCTTTCCTCTATGGTATCCATGATCTTCTTGCTTCAATGCATTATCTTATTCAAATTCCATGCATTCGTCCCTTTCTTTGAGAAGCATCTCTAATGCAGCTCTCATTTTCCAGAAACCTCTTCAAAACTCTTGCTCATTGAGTTCTTCAGGTACCTCCTATCCAAACACATAAATTTTTGGAAAAGCTCTTCGTTTCCTGATCTTAGGATTGTATTCTTCAAGCTTTCCTTCACCTAGTTGAAGCTTGGATTGCATTAGCATTCACTCTGCAATACTAGTCAAACACAACTCTAATACCAAACTTGATCTGATTAGGATCTATGATGATTTCTTTATAATGCTTAACATTTACAATGACTAATCCAAGTTAATAAAAACAAAATTAACATAATAATAATGCTTATTTAAACATAAAAAACTTAATGTGATGAGAAAATAGAAGAGAAAAGAAGAGAGTATTGCAAACAGATTGATAATGGAGTTCGCCATTTAAAATGACTGCGTCTCCGGGTCCTCTCCAAAGAGTGACCAATTCGATTAATCTCCGGAAAATGATTACAAGGTCTTCCACCTATTACAGGATTCCCATCTCCTCAGACGATAATGAATTACAAATAAATTCCTTCAACAAATGCAACAAGCTTAAGTAAGCTTCAAATGCATAAGGATTAAAAATTCACTATTCAAAAATCATCACTTGGAAATCTCTCACAAATTTTTATCTCTCCAAAATCATCACCAAAATCCACTTTTAGATCACTTAGCTAAAATCCCTTCACATTTCAACCTCCCTTCTACCCCTTTTTATACCACTTTACATGCTAAATGGGGTGAAAACCATAAAATCCCCATAATCTCCCATACAAAGTAAAAATATTTGAAATCCCCCCATTTTACAATGATAAATCCTCTTAAAATAACACCTATTAAAACTTTCCCAGATGGCCCTTATATTTCAAGCTTAAAAAAATAATATATTTGGGCTTTAGAATTTTAAAGGGTTGTGGGTGATCCCATAATAGTGGTTTATAATTTTTGGCCAAACTGGACACTGAAATTATTATTTTTAACTAAATCTTCACATTCGGGCACCTATAGCGGCTAAACTGTGAGGAATTTGAAGATGGTGCAAACTACAGTCTCATCAAATTTTGTCTGTAGATTCTAAAAATATTTTTTTCAAAATTTTTGGAATCAAATTGCACTTCTTTTTTTATCTCCCATGAAAATAGATTTTTTTCAGAAAACAACATTTTTAAAAAGTGACGCACACCGTATAACGCATAACTTTTTTTCCATGAAGGATAAAATTCTAATTCTTTCAAATTTAGATTTGTAACTCTGATATCTAGTGCTTCCACTTGGTTAGATAGTTTTTATTGAATATTTTTCCTTAATCAAGTTTCAAAGTCAAATGAATTACAATTCAACCGTACACTGTATAATGCATAAATTTTTTTGTATATGTCATTTTATTTTATTTTTTGTTTGATCAAGGACTTCAATATCTGGTGCACTCATATTTTTCAAATTTTTTTTTGATAATCTTCTATTTTTCCACATGTGAAGAACAAAGAAATTCATTTTCGATGAAAACCCTATGTTTAATAAAACTTAAAAAATAAATACATAACAAAACCAAAACATATTAAAATTATATTCATTGGATAGCTTGTTCTGAGGAATACCATAATCATTTGAAATAAATTTTAAATGAATTCATTTGATCCCCTAAAATCTAAATCAAATGTGATTTTTTATCAGCATTTTGATAGGTGTAAAGGAGACGCATTTATAGGTATGGTTTAAAACTAGCGAGGTTCTATCCAAGGGGGTTTGATCTAAGGTGATTTGATCAAACCCTCTTCAAGAATCCTTAAAATGGAACTTTTAAGGCTTAAATCATTATTTTTTCTAAAAATATGTGATTTCAGCTAAAATTTGTTCCCCTCAGGAATTGTAAACCACTATTATGACAGCACCCTTGTTTTCCCTTTAATTTAGGGGATATATCATATATTTAACCTTTTATTTTGAATTGGGTTTATCTTTTCTTTATCTTTATTTTTTTTAAGGATTAAAAATCCTTAATTATAGGGATTTATGTGTTATTTAATGGGCTTACCCTTTTCATAGGAGTAAAATATTCAAAAATGAGGTTTAGACATTTAAAAATGCTTTTACAAAATCCTGAAATCATGGGGCATAGCTGGCTACCTAAGAATCAAGGGATGTAGGGGCCACCAACCTGCATTAAATAATGGTTAAGTATAATCCTCCCACCTTTGGAGTACGTGAACACCACTATCTCATGTGGTGGAGAGGATAAATAGTGAGGAATTCGGCTCATGGTTTGAACCTCCACAAAAAAAAATTAACAAACAAACTATTTGGTCCTCCATAGAGGTGCCACGTGGTGCCCATCCATTGTGCCACGTGGCATCATTTTATTTACTTACGCTTTGACATGTGGCACCATTTGATTCATCCACATCAGTTGTCTATGCCACATCAGCTGCTTGTGCCACTTCAACAACCTACCATGTCATCAAGCTACCACGTCATCAGTTGCTGATATCATCAAAGTCAACTAGAGTCAACCTTTTGACCAACCTTTGACCAGCCATAATTTGTCATATAGACTCCGTTTTTGACAAAATAAACATTGTTGAAAAGCTCTTACTGAGCTCTTCGTGTTGATATCCACTTTGACCATCTTTGACAACTTTGAATTTTGACCCTTTTTCTAACCTGGGTCTTTGAGTGTACTGGAGGTTTGACTGAGTGTATCTCAAGCACCGTAGCTCTAATGGAATCCATTCAAGTTGCGTTGGAGTCAGAATTCCAAATAATTTTTGATGAAGATGTTTCTAGATAAAAATGAGGAACTTCAAAATTTGACAAAAATCCTCTGGATCACCTTTCCATATGCTCTAAACCACATATCTACACATCTGACTACTCCCCTTGAGTAGCAACCACAAAAACATCAATCTATATCATAATAAAGCAATGAGGCTCATGGATTGATGCAAGTAAATGCATCATTTAGTTCTTATTATGAAGGGTAATTACCCCTAGCATTCCTCTAAGATACTCAAAAGTATCTTTCAACAACGGCTTAGTAAATATTTCTGCAATCTATTCTTTGGTAGGCACATACTCTAGTCTGACTTCTTTTTCATTTACTTTTTCCCTCAAGAAATGAAACTTGATTGATATATGTTTAGTCTTAGAGTGCAGTACCAGATTCCTTGATATATTTATTGCACTTGAATTGTCATAGTATATGGCAATAGGTTCTTCATATATTACCTTGATATCTTTCATCATTTGTTTCATCCATATCACTTGAGTATAGTTATTTGTAGCAACAATATATTCTACTTTAGCAATGGATACAGAAATGGAATTTTATTTTTTGCTTAACCAAGACACTAGCTTCTTCCCTAGGAAGAAAGCATCAGCACTAGTACTTTTCCTGTCATCTACATCACCATCCCAATCTACATCAGTGTATGCACACAAAGTGAGATCATCATCCTTTGGATACCAAAGTCCAAAGTCAATTGTTCCTTTCAAATATCTAAAGATTCTTCTTACAACAGTCACATGTGATTCTTTTGGAACAACTTGAAATCTAGCCTAGTCTGAGTCAAGTAGAGCAATCCACCAATCATTGATCTATATCTAGTTTGACTTGCCTTAGGAGAGTCATCATTCTGAGTCAACTTACATCCAGTTACCATGGGAGTACCAACAGGTTTGGATTCTTCCATTCCAAACTTCTTCAACAATTCTCTCACATATTTGGACTGAGATATGAAAATCCCTTGGTCAAACTCTGTAATTTGCAATCCCAAAAAGAACCTCATTTCACCAATCATGCTCATCTCAAATTCACTCTTCATCTCATCATCAAACTTCATGCGTAGATTATCATCTCCACCAAAAATGATGTCATCAACAAAGACTTTTATGATTAACTCCTTATCATGATCTAATTTGAAGTATAAGTTGCTATCAGCAGTACCTTTAGTGAATCCAAGCTTCAGTAGATATTTGTCCAATCTGGCATACTAGGCTCTGGGGGCTTGTTTGAGTCCATACAAAGCTTTCTTCAATTTGCAAACTATATCTTCCTTATCTATTAGCAAAATCCATCTATTTGTTCAATGTACACTTCTTCTTCTAGTTCCCCATTCAGAAATGTAGACTTTACATCCATTTGATAGAATTTATAGTTCTTATAAGCAGCATAAGCAATAAGTAATCTTATTGCTTCAATTCTTGCAATAGGGGAAAAGGTTTCTTTGAAATCAATACCTTCCATTTGAGAGTACCCTTTACAAACCAGTCTTGCCTTATTCTAGACCATTTCACCTTCCTCGTTAAGCTTGTTTCTGAATACCTACTTAGTACCAATCACATTCTTATCTTTGGGCCTAGGAACCAGTGTCCATGTGTCATTCTTTTCAATTTGTGTCAGTTCTTCTTTCATGGCTTCTAGCTAGTGTTCATCTTGATAGGCTTCAATGACACTCTTAAATTCAATCTTGGAAATCAAAAAATATTCTTCTACAATTTTTCTTCTAGTTTGTACTCCTTTGCTCTTATCTCCTATGATTTGACGTTTAGAGTGATTCAAATTTACATACCTTGGAGTTTTGGGACTTTCTCGGACTTTTGTGTCTTCTAAACTTTCTTCTACACTTGCACTTGTTTGTGCTCCCTGACTGACTTGATTTTCTAGAAAAACTTGTGGTTGCTTCACTGGAACATATGGAATAATCTGAAGTAGATTCAATGTTTGAGTGTTCTTCCCTTGATTTGTGTTATCTTCATCTGAATCGTAGCTGCATCATTTGGACACTAACTCATTTGACTGCAAAATCTGATGAAATTTTTTGATGAAAGATGGATAATTAGTTGTATTGTCAGGTACTAGTGATATTTAATGTGTAATTTTCATTTTTTTTTAATTTTATCCTCGATGTTCGTCAAAATTTTGACAAACCTATTTTTTTGTCAAAATTGTGACAAAGAGTTTTTGTCAAAATTGAGGCTGACATAAATAAAAAATGAGCTCAACTATTTATTGCAACAATTTTTTGCTATACTTATGAATTTTCTCTGCTTGCGAATTTGCTATACTTATGACAGTTTGTGGAGAACTAAGGATGATTTTCTTGGGAAAAATTAGAAAAAATTCAAGAAGCTATCGCTAGGTTGAGGGTAGTCATTGTCCTTTCCCAGAATTCATGTGTGAAGTCAAATTTGTACTTCTAGGTTTGAAAATCGTATTTTAAACCAACATCTCATCAGATTTCATTTTTAGACTTGTGCATTTTGAGAGTTGCATTTTTTAGATTTTTTTGTGCAAGTTCAATATTCTGATTTTAGGAGTCTAACAGTTAGAAATCATAGTAAAATCAGAATTTAATAAGTTTTGGAATTAGTATTTTAAAGTGTTTTTTGGGGTCATTAACTTCATACTATCTTCTCTTTTGCAGGGGTGGTTGCATGCCAAAATTTTTTGGTGTAAAATATTAGAATTATTAGATTTTGTTACCTGTCTATGAATAAAAATTATTTGAGTGTGAGTTTGATATTTTTTGAAGATCTAAATATTCAAGCTTGGTAAAGAAAAATCATGATAGATAATATTAGTCTAGAACAAAATGAAGAGACACTTGATAGATTGTGGGCTAGATTGAAAAGAAAGGGTGATGGGAAATGCTATTTTTCTTACAATAATTGCAAGGGCTTAAAGATGGGATGACTTTTAATCACAACAGCTAAGAAACATTGTAGGCAGCATGGTCATGTTGAAGGGGGCCATGATTATTGTCCATTGGTAAGTTCATTATATGTGTTTATATTGATTGAATTTGTAAATGTTTATATCATTTTAAGATTTTATATATATATATATATATAATCACTTGATCGTGATCATGGTTTATTTTTGTCTATCATTATTATAAAGGTGGGGCGCCCTAGGGCACATGATATGGATTATCATGGGCTAGAGAATGTGGTTTTGCAAGTAGAAAAACATGGAGCTGTGAATATCAAAGATGAAGTTAATGATCCTATGGAAGAAGATGATCATGGGCTAGAAAACACAGTTGAAGATGATGGTACAAATACATTGATCCATGACACATTTAGTGGCAGAGCTGATCATGATGATCGAAATGACTTTGATGATGTTCATAATTTACCTATACTTGAGAAGGCATACAAGCCCCTTTATGAAGGATCCCAAACAACTCTTCTCTCTGTTGTATTGTTGTTATTGAACTTGAAGGTTATGAATGGTTTATCAAACATAGAAATCTTAGGGATGTTAAGGTATGTCATATATGTCATCTTTTTTCATCTATTTTAATTGTTGTTAGTTCATCACTAGTAAATAAAGGATAAAATATGTACCATTAATATTCTTTATATTAACAAATTATTTTTTCTTGTAGATTGATTGGTGAATTTTTGTTACCACCATCAAATATTTTACCTTTATCATATCGAGATTTATCTGGCATTATGAAATATATCATAATGAAGTATTAAGCAATAGATGCATGTCCCAATGATGATATTATATATCATAAACAACACGAATTTGCAACAGAATGCCCAGAATTTCATATTAGTAGATATCGAATAGATCAACTAACAAAAAAGGTGTCTCGCAAGGTTCTTCATTATATTCCCATTATTCCATGTATGCAATGATTATTTAGGTGTGAAAGCTTAGTGCAATTTATGGATTACCGTGCACAAAATAGAAGTGGAGATGACATTCTTCAAATTCCTGCGGATGGTTCTGCATTTAGTGACATGGAGAAAAAATGGTCACACTTTAAAGAATAATCTCGTAATCTTAGGCTTTCATTGGCAGCGAACAGTGTCAATCCATTTGGAGAGTTGAGATCTATTTACTCGATGTGGCTTGTTTTTGTTATCAACAATAACATTCCTCCATGGATGTCAATAAAGAGGGAGAACATAATGTTGTCAATGATTGTTCTAGGTATTTTTTTATATCAATTTTCTTTAACATAGTAGCATCTCATTTGTCTTATTTGTTGCATAATGACTTATATTTTTTTCATTCAATAGTCATGTACATTAATTATATATATTGCAAGAAATGGTTATAATAATTATGTAATGTTTATGTTCATTCAACTAGGTAAGTACCAAGTTAAAGATATGAATGTATATATCGAGCCTCTTATCGACAAGTTACTAAAGTTATGGAATGGCGTCACTATGTATGACGCCTCTAGACCAATAGGACAAAGACAATTTCAATTCCATGCAATGCTTGTATGGACAATTCATGATGCCCCAGGGCTAACACATTTTTGTGGTATGTTATAACATTCGACTGCACTTTAACAATATTTAATTTTATGAAGTAGATATCATGCATGTTTTTAAATAATCTATTCATTATATATAAATATAAAAATTGACATATTTAATCCAATTTTATATGATCTTGCAGGTCTTCAAGCAAAGGGAAAATTTGCATGTCCAATTTGTGGTCCAAAGATGAAATCTCGTCATTCAAAAAGTTTAGGAAAGTAGGTGTTTTATTAGTATAGGCACTTCCTACACATAAATCATAAGTATCGAACTACTGAAAAAAATATTTTCAATGGGAAAGAAGAGACTACATCAGAACCATGAAGAATGACACCTTGCCTATGGAAGTTGGAATATAATAGAATTAATCGTCAAGGTTATCAGATCAAATTGTTTATCTATCATATATGATATGTTTTGAATTTATATTTTTATATTGTGTTGTGTTTTCTCATGCTATAATTGACAATGATTGTCGTTGTTAATTTTTTTAACTTATATGCTTCATGAAGGTCATCAAGACATTAATGTACAACTTCCACAGGAACTGAAAAGTTATCCCAAACAATTTAGTAGGTTTCCCTACTATGAGCAGCTACAAATTGTGCATTGGTTTGATACAATGCATATCGGAAAGAATATAACAAAAACATTATAGAAAATATTGGATGGAAGACATGACAAAGAAAAAATTGTCAAAATTTGTAGTGACATTTAGGAAGCCAATCATGTAATGGAAAATGTCATTCAATTAAATAGCGATGGAGACAAAATTAATATAAGTGCCTTTCCTTGGTTATTAATGAAGTAGAAAAGCAATGATATAAAAGAAGTCATATGAAAAATTTAGTTTCCCATAGGGTTTGATGCGAACATAAACAATATAATAACAAAGAAAGGTGAATTTGGGTCAAGGATGAAAACACATGATTGGCATACCTTCATTAAGGTAATTATTCTGGTATATTATATACACTTGTATAATGCATGTACTTTTTAGTGTATTATGTTTACTACTTTTGGAAAAATAATGAAAATATCATTTTATAATTGTTGCAGTTCGTTCTACCTTTATCTCTCCCAGACAACTTTGACAACAATGTCAAACAAGTTATATATGATCTTGGAAAATACATGAGGTAAGTAGCGATATTTGTTCAATAATTTGTAGGGATCTTATAATTGCCATTTGTTTTACTTGTTATGTAATATACTATATATTTTTGTTAAATCTCATTAATATATTTGCGCCTTGAATTACTTGTAGATGGTTGTCATCTAAAGTGTGACACCCCTTCGATTTATTATGTTTTCTTGTCAACTCAGATACTTTGTTAGACTTTATTTTATGTTATTGTTACTCTATCGTTGACAGTGGAGCGGTGATAGACTATATTGATGTGATGACACATTATTTGCATGGTGATTATGTTAATATGCTTTATGTTTGCATAGATGCTTAGTTGTGATGACATTGCTAAATATGCTTATTGTAGTTTAATTGATATATTATCTCATCAGTTGATGTGACATTGTATTGGTGAAGAGAACGGTATTGCATTACTCGCTTGCGAGTGCCCTATGATTTCCATGATTCTCTCTTCATGGCGTGTATGAATTACTATATGCATACATGTACGACATTTACTTGTTGCAAGATTGCAGGTACAGGACATTAGCTTCACCTGGTTTCACAGGTCTAAGTATGTCTACTACTCAACAATAATATTGGGAGATAGTAACAGGCTACCTAGTCATACCTTTACCCTAGTACAGTGTGTCATCAATTTGAGTTTTGGTCTTAGCCTTATCATTGTTGTTCTGGGTATTTTCTTATTGTACAAGTTTTATTTGGTAGATTAAATGTGGGGTTGATTTAAATATTTAATTAATTGAATTATTGTTGTGAAGGTTTTAGAATAAATAAATAAATAAATTTAATTTAGCTATGTTGTTGATTAATTTTTATTATTAAAAATAAATGGTAATTAAATAGATAAGAGTATTTAAATTGGTTGCAATTAGTAAATTGTTTTATTTTATTTAAATGCATGTGGTTGGAAAATATCTTTGGTTGTTGAGGGAAAAGATATTTTGTTGGGGTAACTATGAGTTAGAAATTTGTTATCTTATGTTTGTAAATTGATTCTCGAAGGGAGGATTGGAAAAAGGGAAGAAAGTTGTTTCATGGGAAGAGTAAAATTTGCTGAGGAAATTGTGGATCTCTCAGAGGTTTTTGTTTTAGAATCTTGTTGTAGAATTCTTGGTTGTGGTATTGTTGTGTTTTCTGGAAAGAGGCAATTGCACTGGAGGAAGCTTTGGCTACATTGGAAAATTGAAGCTACAGAGAAGCTCGACAACATTTTTTGAGGCAATAGTTCTTCTGGAATAGGTTCCTTTATTATTTTTGTGAATTTTGAATTGAAAAGTTGTTTCTATTATTGTAATGCAATTTGGAAATGTTTAGGAAAAGATTTTCTATACTATAGAAGCTCTTGTTTATTTATTTTAAAAGATTTTTGTGAAAGTGGAACCTCTATAGAAAACAATTAAAAATCCTTTGTGTAGGTTGTTCATTTGAAATAGATTGATACAAAAGAAATGATAAATCTCTGTAGAAAATAAATATTTTGTTTGGTTTCTCTATTCCTTTTAATTGTTGGGGAAATAAAATCTCTGAGTTTCCTTGTAGAAAACTTTTTTTGTGCAATTTCTTTGCTCAATTTGAATCAATGTTGAATTTATTTTTATATAAATATATATGTATATATATTGAAATATATATGTATACATACATAGATATATATTATATATAAATGAGTTTAATTTATTTTAAAACACTGTGAAATTTTATTGGGAAGCGAATTCAAAAAATAGTCATACGACAAAATTCTGTAGCAGTAAATCTTTTTAAAAAAATATTGATGATAATGTTTTGGGTCAGGGGTTGGAACCCCCAGCTGCACCCACACCAGGGGTGTGCTGCTGTGTGTAGCGCTCCCCACATCTGTGTGGGGTAAGCGCTACCCACAGGCGGTGAACCCCTGTGTGGGAATGCCACAGCCAAGGTTGTGTCCCTGTGCGTGCGCATGTTTCATGCTTTGTTTTATTGATTGTTATGGGGTTTGAAAATATATATATTTCCTATATATGATATATAAATATTATATATAATATGTATATATATTATATATAATGTATGTATATAATTTAATGTATATTAAATAATATAATTATTATGTATATGTATAATTGTATATATTATATATATATATATATTTAAATATATTTATTTAAATCATTTTCTTTTAAGTTTGTAAATATTTTTTTATAAAGAAATATTAAAGGGGTAAGTGCATGCAAGCACCAATTGTTATTTTATAATGAAGTGATTTTATTAGTAAGATTGAGATTTGTTTTATTTATATTTTTGGATTTGGAAACTGAAATTTTGTTTTAATCGTTATGGATTTACTAAATGGAATTATATTCAAATGGTGCATTTTAATAGGCGAAATTGATTGTAATGGATTTAGGAGATCTGAATGATAGCATTTGTTAATTGCTTGGTGTTGTGTTTATTAAAGTACGTGTTTTCTATAATTGTGTACTGGGGGGAAAGTAATTGTTATTACGAGAATCTAAGTCTTCCAGAGTTGTAATTTGTGAAAAGGGGTTGTTGCAACTTTAGTTCACCCTTTGAGATTTCTTGGGTAGTGCACATATTGGGTTTTAATATTGGACATCTATAGAGATGTGTTACCTTTTGAGGTGTATTGGTTATTGTTGTCAGTTTTTAGTGCAATGTCTACCATTGGCATGTGGTTTTTGAGTTATGTGTTGTCGATAGGGTAATGGCTTTCAGTGAGGGTCAGAACACAAAGTGGTCCTAGGACAACTCGTGTGGAAGTCAGTATAATCAAGTGGGAATTAAATAATCTATTAGCTTAACACATTTAACAAGATAATTATCCTCGCTCATTGGCTCAAGGGCTTGTATGAGACTTGAGATGAGTCAGGAAGGCTTGGAATGGCTAGATCGTTATCTTGTCTTCTCGAAAGATAACCGATTTCGCACTGGTGTGGGGTGATCCCATAATAGTGGTTTGTAATTTTTGGCCAAACTGGACACTAAAATTATTATTTTTAACTAAATCTTCACATTCGGGCACCTATAGCAGCTAAACTGTGAGGAATTTGTAGATGGTGCAAACTAGAGTCTCATCAAATTTTGTCTCAGAGATTCTAAAAATATTTTTTTCAAAATTTTGGAATCAAATTGCACTTCTTTTTCCATCTCCCACAAAAATTGATTTTTTCAAAAAACAACATTTTTAAAAAGTGACACACACATCGTGATAACGATAAATTCTTTTCATGAAGGATAAAAATTTAATTATTTCAAATTTAGATTTGTAACTCTAATATCTAGTGCTTCCACTTAGTTAGATAGTTTTTATTGAATATTTTTTCCTTAATCAAGTTTCAAAGTCAAACAAATTACAATTCGACACAGCGCGACCATATAACGCGTAACTTTTTTTGTATATGTAAAAATTTAATTTAATTTTTTTTGTTAGATCACGGACTTCAATATCTGGTGCACTCATATTTTTCAAATTTTTTTTTTGATAATATTCTATTTTTCCACATGTGAAGAACAAAGAAATTCATTTTCGACTAAAAACCTATGTTTAATAAAACTTAAAAAACAAATACATAACAAAACCAAAACATATTATAATTATATTCATTGGATAGCTTATTTTGAGGAAAAACATAATCATTTGAAATTAATTTTAAATGAATTCATTTGATCCCCCAAAAGCTAAATCCAAAGTGATTTTTTATCAGCATTTTGATAGGTGTAAATGAGACGCATTTATAGGTATGGTTTAAAACTAGCTTGGTTCTATCCAAGGGGTTTGATCTAAGGTGATTTGATCAAACCCTCTTCAATTAGAATCCTTAAAATGGAACTTTTTAAGGCTTAAATCATTATATTTTCTAAAAATATGTGATTTCAGCTAAAATTCGTTCCTCTCAGGAATTGTAAACCACTATTATGATAGCACCCTGTGCATGTGAGGCTAGAATCATGAGAGGTTACCAGGATAACCCTAGAGGGGGGTCGAGACCTAAGAAGATCTCCTTTGGAAAACCAATGCAACCTTTGTGATAACACTCCTCCTATGACAATAGTCATTTTAATTGTATTGTGTTTGTAATTGATTCAGTGATTCTAGAAGCAATGTGACCACTGTCCTTGTGACTTGTATTGTGATTATTTTGTTTATGGCCTATGTCTAGAGGTAGTAGGATTTCCTTGGTTACCTTTTACTATCTCCTAGCATGGGGGTTGGGCCTACGAGTACCATATGGTTGGGTGGCATGCTTCTTCACTATTGAGTTTCTCTTCCTATTCGTGATGGCGAGATCTTCTTGTTCGAGGAGCTCGTGTGGTTCTTTGGAGTTGTTCTTCTCTTTCTTCATTGTAATTGTGGATCATTATGTATAATCGTAGTACCTCATTTATATCGAGGTGAACCTTTGTGATGTAATTGTAATGATATTTATGATCTATTCATTATTGGATTTAATGGTGTATTGGATGTTATGTGGTGTTGTATATGTGGAAATATTTTCAATACATTTCTATGTGTTAGATTTATCTTGCAATGGTTTAATGCACTGTTGTAAGTTGTATCTTGAGTTTAATATACATATGCTATGGTTGGTTTAAACTTTATAAGTAATGGTTTTCACATGTAGACGTGTTGCGTAGCCTAGAGGATGTATGTGGTTAGAGTAGGATACTTTACTCGTCTTGTTTTACCTTTTAAAAAAACCATTAGTTGTGCTTCCGCGGTGTTGCATCATCCTCTAGGTTGCAGGATGAGGTTTTACATAAAGAAATCCATAAAGAAGATATAAATTATTGGAAGAGAAAAATTCCTCATCTAATGTGTGAAATGAAAAAGTTTCTACCTTCGACATTTTTCAATGCATAAGAACACTACCTTATACACCAAGTTGAGGAGATTGAATTGTATGGACCTGTACACCAAAGTCAATGTGGATGGTTGAGAGGCACTTGAAATTTTTGAAAGCTTTGGTTAGACAAAGAGCACATCCTGAGGGTTCTATAGTGGAGGCATATATGGTATACTAGACCATGGGGTACATTAGTAAATATCTTCCTAAATTTGCAATAAAGATCTATGTAGATCGCATTTGGGATCCCAACTCCATTAACAAATTAGAAGGGGAGTACTTGATGGGGAAAGGTAGATTGAGTAAAATGAGAGGTAATTATAAGATGGTCATGGATATTAATTGGAATATATTTTACTTATGGTTTTTTATGTATATTGTACTTATTTAATTATTAATCTTCAAATATACATCAAATTATAAATTAAGGTCGTATATTGTGGTATTTAACTAATTATATGTGATTTGTGAATTTCAATTTTTTTTTATACAGTTGGTCGAGAGTGGGATGCACTACATTTGTACATCGCAAACAATCTTGATTGGATGATTGTATGGATTGAACGATGTCAACAATCTGGTCGCGCATTAACATGGGAATGTGTGGCTTCATTGGTTAAAGAAGCTCATCGTAATGGAGATTCCAATGTTACACAAAGGGAAATTGATTTAGCATATGGTTTAAGAGATAAATAGGTACATATAAATATATTAATCACCCATATTATTTAATTATTTTGAATTATATTGATCTATATATATGTTGAGATTGTTTTCTTTGCATACATTCAGCCAAGAATAAATACGTTTATCAACTAACGATATTGCAATAATTTTTACATGTTTGACATATTGCAGGTGAAACACCATAAGGCTATGTGGTGTAATGGTCATAAATTTTGAATGAAAAATTTGGATGACACAAAGAAAACTTGTGATTTTGGTATAACTGTAGTCTTTTAGGTGACTAATGTTTCATCTAAAAGTGACATACATCTAGAAGTCTCAAAAAATCAATACTATGGGATTTTGGATGATATACTTGAGTGTGAATTTAAGTCCTTCAGATTAATTATGTTCATCATCCTATGTTACAAGCTACGATTGAATGAAAATGATATCGAGAGAACTGTTATTGAACATGATAATGGATTTACCATGGTTAATAGAAGGTCGATTGAGTGAGCTGGAAATGAGCCCTATGTTCTTCCAAGCCAATGTGAGTAGGCATTTTACTCAAAGGTTCTAGGTAAACTAGGTTGGTCATTTGTTGTTAGACCTGATCCAAGAGGAAGGCCGGTAAAGTATGATGTGGTGGAAAAAAGAAGATATCGAAGAACTAGAATATGATGTAGATGATGATCAGGATCAATAGTTAGTTGATGATGTCCCTGATGAAGATGTCGAAGAGGATGAACTAGATCATGATGATATAGGAGTTAATGTTCATAAAGATGATATTTGTGTGGATGATGACATTATCGAAACTGATATCAATGAAGATGATGATGATATGACCAATCCTTACAATGTCAAATTTGGATTGAATGATACAAACAAAGAGTTGGATGAAGAAGAAGATCAATAACATTAAAATGTATGAGTTATGTGATTATATTATCTATTTGATATTAATTTCTTGATAGAATTATATTTGAATTATGTGGTTACATAATTAATTCATGATGTTTTTAATTTTTATGCCATTACATAATTAATTTAATGATGTAATTTTTAATGTTTGAAAGGTCAAAAAATTAAAACATTTCAATAGTGATGTTAACAACCTTGAAATTAGTGTGTTTTATGTTTCATGTGATCATAAAAGATTAAAAAATTAGTTGTAGAGGTGGTTGTTTAGTGGTTGAGGTGTAAAAGCCTTTAAAAGGGATAATGTGATCATTTTAATGGTTGTTGATGGTTGAGGATTTAAAATACAAGCTCTTGACATTCGAAAATATATGTTTTTCTTCAAAATTTCTATATTTTTCCTGTTATGTAGCACTATACGGTCACATGCAGCCATATTTTGATGTGAAATAAATTACATGTCATGAAGATATGTGTTAGCTTTGATTTGAATATGATTTGAGGGCTTAAGGAGTTTATTTGAGTTAGAAAGCTTCATTTCTTTGCATACAACCTGGTTACCCTATTTTTGAGGGTTTTGTAGTCCAAACATGATATAAAGGGGCTCTTACACTTTTTGTAATTACTATATCTTGTGTAAGAGGCCCCATGGATATTGTTATAATTGTAGGATGTATGAATAGGGTGTAGGATGAGAAATAAATAAGGTATAGCTATTGTCCTCAAGAGTTTTGTGAAGAAAAGCATGTGAAATGAGAGGTTCAAGCCTAGCTTTCAACAAAATATGTACGGGAGATATGATTTTATGAATTTTTATCCATGTGAATACCTAATGGGTTGTTTCTGAACACTGAGTATAAATAATACACACACACACACACACACACATATATATATATATATATGTATGTATGTATGTATGTATGTATGTATATGTATTTTTAAATGTAAATGTGAATGCAATTACTAGATGCTCTCTTAGAACAATAAATGAAAAATATCATTAAATAAATATATATCTATGTATATAAATGTGTATTTCTAAATGCAAGTGTAAATGCAAAGAGCATATGGTTTTGTAGTGTTATAGATACAACATATCCATAAATTAATGTAATTGAAATTCTAAAGTCTTCAACATATATAATATGAAATAGATCAAACTATTAAACTACATGGGAAATAAATGAAAAAAGTAAATGCATATGTATGTGTATTTGTAAATGTAAGTGTAAGATAAATAAGAATAATGAAAATTATAAAAGAATACAAGGGGAGACTAGTGCCTTATTGGGTATATGGAGTCTAATGAATATCTACAAATGTGGATTTCAATAATGGCAATAATTCAAATTGTCAGGCACATAAATTGTTTACAACTTGTGTAAACATGCAAGTGAATAATTGACAAAATCTTCTTGAGATAGAATGGAAATTCTAGTTATGTGATTCTTCTTATTAATCCAGCTAACACTTCCCAATTGTTGTGATTGATTAAAATATTTTAATCCCTACTTGAGAGAACCGAATAACTAGATCACACATATATAGCAAATGTACAATGATAAACTGGGTATAAATTTTTTATATCAATTTAAACAATAGAGAAGCACCAGAATGGAGAAAATAAAATAAATGCATAAATTTAACAAACAACTGATACCAAAATCTTAATCCACAACTTAGATATCTTCATTTACTCCATCAAAATACATGCATCTAAGTCTCTGTATATGAAAGCATTTTTCTAGAAAGCTATCTACTAAATATCTCCTAAAGCCTATATCTATTGCATTACTATGGAATAGAAATAAATACATCAAAACTTGGAAGGGACACATCCCTTCACAAATGTTTTAGTTTACTTAACTAATTAAAACAAGAGATTAGGCTCTATTTAGCCATAAATGAACATTTGATAAATGATCTAGATAATCCTGTCGTTCATGAGTATTGTCATCTCCTAATGCATTCCTAGCTGATATTTCCACCTTTATCATCCTTTCATTGTGTTCATAGCTCTCATCCAATGTTGAAATCTTCCCTGTAGCATTTTCCAAAATTCCCTGTAGCATCAATTCACATTCGTTGATCCACTTGGCTTTCTCTTTCAACTTTTCTCCATCTTCAAATAGTGTAGGTAGTCCCATATTCATAACATCAACTAGCCCCTTTGCATCTTCTCATAGTTCCTCATAATAGTCCCTGTGTTTCTTTATAATTTGGTTACCCATACCAATGACCACACTGTCAGGAACATCTCTTTCATTAAATTCTTAGAACTTTTCTTGAATCCTTCCATCAATTCTCTTGTGTTCTTTCCCTTTAACATGGTTCTTTGAATATGATCCCCATAGCTTATTCAACCAAATTGTTAATTTGGTATGCCTTTTTCTAATTATTGCAATGAGTGTATCATATTTACCTTGTGAATATGCAGTTGACTCCTCCCAATGATATTTTACCTGTGAGCTTTCACCATGTGTTATTTATTTAGGAGGTCTCATTGTGACTCCTAGCATGTCCTTCAAACGATCATTTTCTCCCATGATCCTTTCATTATTCATTTTGTACATTTCCTTTTCTTTTATCAACATTTGTATTTGGGCTTTATTCAAATTTTCCACATTAATCCCAATGTCTGTAGTCACCATAGGATCTACCTCTCCAACCTTCAGAGTCATGACATGTCCAAATTCTTTCTCAGTATCAATCACCGCTGACTTTCTATGAGGTGGATACAAGGACCATATCATGAGTGATCCTTCATTTGGGTTATATTTGGATCCAACAAATATTTATGTCACTCCCTCCGAACTAAGCTTGTGTGTGGCACTATTATCCTTTAAGAAGCTATCAAACACCAATGCATAATTCAAATCCAGCCCTGGAAAGATCATAACTCCAGTATCCTCTAACATTTTCCTTCCTTTGTCAGGGGTCATTTTAGCCATTTCTCTATCCATAGTTAGTTTCAAATTATTTAGTAGCTTCTCCTCATTTCTTGGTGTAATATTATCAACTGTCTCCCTTATCTCCTTGCCCTTTTGCTTATACAAGAAAGATCTGAATTCTAAAGAATTCACAAATTCATTGTCTTCTACAAATTACCTATATTCCATCTGTCTGGTGTCTATATCTTGGATCTCTTCAACACTTAGTTCTCTAGGAGGGCAATTGTAATCTTGAGTTTTTAATTTGGAAATCCTACTGAGTAGGTCTCGTGGCATATCTTCTCCAATGTCCTCATCTCCAGAAAAAGGGAACCCTATATTTGACAACCCTTGGTTGTATTCCTCCACCACTCTCATTACTTCTTCTACCTCCAAATTTGTAATTATGTCATCAAACTGATAAGGCACATGATCATATCATCCAAAGTTTATGCTTTGTTTGGAAAAATTGATATATCCCTCTAGATCAAAACCTTCTCTTGGTGGACCCTTATTCATATTATACTACATTAATTTTTCAAGGATCAAATCATATCCCTCCTTTGCAAGCACAGTAAAATCACCAAAGAACAGAGTACTAGGCATAAATGCCTATTTTCTAAATGAACCAAAATTCATGAAATTAGAAAAATCCATTTGTCTTACAATTTCCAAATATGCAATCCTATCCGGGACTGTTTTAGGAAAAATGAATGGAGAATCCTCAAAACCAAACACCCTTACCATAATAGCATCTTCCAAGAAATGCCAATCTCCCCAATTGTGATCAATTGGTCCATTAAAGTCCTCAGGTATGAGGAAGCATTTTATTTCATTAGACAATGAGTGTGCACAAGGATGACTGCAGAATTCATATACTGGCTTTACAAAATATTCTTCAAAATATAGGAAACTATAATTAGCAAACCTACTGTCCCAAATGGCAGTCCACAATTGAATGGGTAACAATTTTCCCTCTTTATCAAAGTTTGAAACCTTCAAATTTTTTGGCCAAATCCCTAACTCTTGTCTGAAGTACAATACTAGATGCATTAAAAGAGAATAATGCCTTAGGTGCAGAATAGGGGATTTATTTTTGATTGCCACCAATGCTAAGTCAAGTCCCTTGGAGACAAATGAAGCATAGTTGAATAACCTAGAATTATGACATTGAATGTCAGCTACAATTACCATGGGAACAATGGACATATACTCAGGAACTTCCATACCCAACACTTTTCCTACCAAGAAATAGGTATATCTCATATAGGGCTCGAATAAGTCCACATGGAATGGAGGCCCATCGCCATCGTCAAGTGGGAAAGTTTTACCATCTTATTTAATTCTATGTAAGGGAAACCTCCAACCCTTTTAAGTGGTGTCCATTCTCCAAAAATCCTTTTCCAAATCTTCATTCTCAATTTTTTCATTACACCACCCTTCCAACTTAAAAACCTCACTTATTGAAGCCTCTGATATGTATATGAATGGTTTCCCAGATGGTCTGCATATGGCCTTAAGTTTTGAGTCATAGTGGGTGGCCAACAATTTTACCAGCTCTATATTGACAAACACATTAGGGAAAACCACTTTTCCCAAATTTAGACGCCACGAATTACAAACTGGCTCAAAACGATCTCTTTGTTCAAAGTGGAATCTAAACAATTCATAGTCTCTTATTGGGTTCCAAATATCTCCTATGTGCTTGCACTTTTCGACTAATTTATCCACTTCCACCCTCAGTTGTGTGGAGCCCCTACCTCTAGACCCAAAGCCAGGAAATTGGTCAATTAAATCCCAATTTAGCTTTCGTTCAGCACCCTCCGACTCAATTCCAAACTCAACTTTCTGCTTCTTACTCTTAGGGTGACTACTCTCACTTTGTTTTCTACCTTTCAACTTCCTCAAACTAGTGGATTCCATATTACTCACTTAAAATTGTAGAAATGAAAAAGTTAAAATGTAGAGGACTTCTTGGTTTTGATTGAGGTTTTTCAGTTGAAACAATTCTCTGGCCCTTTGTTTGTCTCCTCGCTTCCTTTGCTACCAATTCACAATAATGTTCATTTGGAAATGATTTCCTTTCAATTTATGAAATTACATGTACTCCATGGTGCCATTAATGTTTTAACTCCAAGCACGAATGTAACAGATTTTCAAATGAACTGGTCAGCAAGACAACTTCAAAATTTGGCGATCTATACATTAGGCCCCAACCAACGTTCATTGAGTACTCTGTTGATCGGGGTAAAACTCTACACATCTAACTGATGTTAACATTTTTCCCATATACATCACCAAGAGTCACCTTGACAATCATTTTGGTTCATTTGTTTCTTCATTTGCCTAACTTTTAGTATTGCTAACACATTCAGTGGTCCCTCCGATGTTATAAGTATTGCCGATAACTTTTCTTTTTGTCTTGAATATGTCACCAGAACTCCTGTCGATATCCTCCTATCAGTGTAACTTAGCGGGTCGGGTGAACATTCAAGATTTACAATGATGGCACATGTCTCACTGATATATTCCCAATGCTCCTATCAATAAAAGAAATGATGGTCTCGCTAATGAAACTTCATCGGTGAGACTTAAACATTCAGGCCAACATATATTTTTCATGCTAAGATGATAGATTCCCTTCATCGATGAGACCATAAGCCAATATCCTCGATATGACTTCTTTAGTAATCCTAGATTTGAACACAAGCATAGGTGATCTTTGAATTTACCCACTATCACATCAAATATTCTATCGGAAAGACAATTCAAAATTTGGGTGATCATTTTATTTAGGCTTGACTAACGTTCATTAAACATTCTTTTTGTTGGGGAGACATTATGCCAATATGACATAATCTATCCATCTGATTCATATAAATGTCGCCAAGAGTCACCCTGACGACTATCTTGATCTATTTGTGTCTTAATTGGCAAGACATGGTGTATCTCTAAGACATTCAGTAATTTACCCAATGATTATTCCTTTGATATCATGTCACCAAGACTCCTTCTGATACAACTCCTTGTGCTTTGATCGGTGATACAAGAGAGGTTTCTTGCCAATGGAACTTCATTGGTGAGACCTATATGCTCGGTATGACCTTTTCATTTCACCCCGATGGAACTTGTCTTGCTAACAAATCTCTTTATCGGTGAGACCGTGGATTGTGTCATCCTGATGTGTATCTTCTTATGTAATTCGATCGGTGTGACATTTCTATTCTTTCACCGATATTCTAAAAATGAGAATATAATGATTTATGAATCAGAGAGACCTGCACAAATTCTTGCCGATATGGGTTATTTGAATACTAGATTTCATGATATCAAATGGTCAAGAATGATGTGATCATATGTGACCATGATGGATTATACTCAAGATAAGGTTTTCTTTAGGGAATCAATGAGTGCAAAATCACTATAAAATTTACAAAATCACTTGTACTTTCCCTTGAAGTATGTTTAATAACTCCAAAATGGGTGTCTAAAACCATCAAGGGTTTCTTTGGTGTTTTGGGAAAGTTTTGAATTATTGAGAAAAAACTACGTTTGCACTATTACAAGGATTCAAGGAGTCAAAGTGTGAAATATGACTTATGTTCTTTGTTAGGCTTTGAGAGTAGTTTGGATTTTTTAAATTGGTCATTCTAAACTTGTTGGAAGCCTCTTAAAGGCAGGTTGATAGGTTGGTTGAGTTGAACTTACTAGATCTAAATCAGGTAGTTGTTATTGCTAAGGTGGATCACTCCTTTCTGTGAAGTCCATACACTTATGATTAGGTCAAGTGTTCTTTTCTTTAGAAAATCCATATTTCCTTTTCGATAGGTTATGATTTGATTAGATGGGTTATGAAGCACTTGTTTCAAACAAATATCTTTATGAAAGAAGTATATTGGCATGAAATTAAATATAATTTGTATTCCAATATAAAAACTACAAAGAATGGAAACAATTCTTTCAACACATAAACTATTATATAGTAGTCAATTAAAATGAAAAAACTTACTTTATATTAGTTAGGATACACAACTAATAAAATGATCTAAAGTGACTTATTTATCATAGAGGAACTAAGTATATAGTATACAAAGAAAACCAACAAACCCACAACTACCCCTATTTTGAAGGAGTTTGGTTTTCTCCCCTACCTGATCTCGCTAATATTGTCTAATTATTTTAAAGAGATGAAGGGTCATAACAAGACTTTATTCAACCTTATAAATAGCTTGGTTAATGAAACTTGACAAAAGCAACAAAAAAATTGCTACATTTGGCATTTCATGTTGAATGAAGGGTGGTGACAATAATCTACTTATAGTATAATAAAACACTATTTTTATAAGAAGGCTTGACATTAGAAAGAGAAGTGTTGTAGTTTAATAAAACACTATTGTAGTTTTACCAACATATACTATTGTATTCTTGCATGGCTTCTTAGTTAATATATGGGGAGATAGAGATAGATGGGGAGAGAAAGAGAGAGAGATAGAGATATATGGGAAGAGAAAGAGAGATGGAGATATATGGGAAGAGAAAGGAAGAGAGGTGGAGATAGAGAGTTGATGGATGGAGGAGGAGGATGACAAAGAGGGGAGATAGAGGGGGAGGAAAAGAGAAAGGGATATAGATAGGTAGAGGAGGAGAGAGGGAGAGAAGAGGGGAGAGATAGGTGAAGAAGAAAGAGAGAAGAGAGAGGGAGATAGATAGGTAGAAAAGGGAGAGAAAGAAGAGGGGGAGAGGGAGAGTGATATGTAGAAAGGGAGAGAGAGAAAAAGATAGGGGAGAGAGGGAGAGATAGCTCAATATATATAGAGGGAGAGGGAGAGACAAGAAAAGGGGGTGATATAGAGAGATAGAGGGGGATGGTAAAAGAGATAGAGAGATCATGATAGAGGTAGAGAAATATATGGATAGAAAGAGATAGAGAGAGGAGTGAGTGGGAGATAAGAGAAATAGAGATAGAGATATAGAGTAGGAGAGATGGAGGGAGAGATGGAGTGAATGAGAGAGAAAGGGGTAGAGGGAGAGATAGCTCAATTGATAGAGGGGGTAAGAGGGAGTGATATAGATAGTGGGAGATATAGAGAGATAGAGAGTGACAGGGAGAGATATATCAATCACCCTCCCTATATCTCTATCTATTCATCCTTATCTCTTTATCTCTCTACCTCTCTCTATCTCCTTTTCTCCCTTTCTATTTGTATGTTTGTCATTATCTCCCTCTCTCTCTATATTTTTCCTATATTTATCTTTGTCTCCTTAAGTGTGCAATGGGTACATTGAAGAGGTCTTAAAGGAGAATTATCATATCTTTAATCAAATGGCATGCTACCTTGAGCATAAACCCCAAGGACACATGCCATCCTTGATTTTGACATGAAACAACCAATCAAAATTTAGTTTCTCTCTCATATTAATATTATATTAATATATATTACTATTATATTAAATATATATTATATTAATTATATTTTTGTATTATATAAAAAATATACTTATTATTAATTATTAATTATAATAATTGGATACGTATTTAATAATTTTGTTAAAGAATATAATATATAATTATAATAAGTTGAATAATTATATTATTTATTATGTAAAATATAGCTAATATATACTTAACTATATTGTAGAATATTAAAACCTAGCTAAATGGCACCATAATTTTCAATTTAATTAACATACTCTAAAACCTAACGAAACAAGGTTGTAGCTCATCAAATTGGAGAAGTGAAAGGTCAATACCAATGCCGAGGAAGAGTTTGGAGTAGTGAAAACAAGGTCAATATCAACTCTGACGAAGAGTTTGGAGGAGTGAAAACAAGGTCAATACTAGCGTCGAGGATGAGGTTGAGGGCACTCAGGGAAAATCGACGAGCAAGGGACGATGAGTACTATAAGTTTGGAACCCCCATTCTCTTTAACCCGTAATTTTCATTCCTAGTTTTCAAAGATCTTCTCGTACATTGGCACCCCCATTCTCATAAAATGGTATAAGATAAGAGAAAAAAAATAAAATAGCTTAGTCTTTCACATTTTTATCGACCAACCTCAGGTCTTGGAAAAGCTCCCATAATCTACCCATATCTTGGTTGAGGTCTAGGATTTCATCACACATAGCCTTCATCCCATGAGTCTGAAGCAATTGTAGACTTAGCCCAAGTATATGCTAGGCTAAGCTAGATCTAATTGTTGGTGTAAATAATTATTTTACTTATTACACTTTACTTAAGCTTACTTAGGGAATGCATATCATTATAGGTTGCACTTGTGACACCTAGTTATTTGCATCTTGCATCTAGGTTTGTGCATACATTGAGATATATGAGTTGGACACTTAGGGAATTGTGTGTAGGAGAAATTCCACTCTTTGTGGTGTGATCTAGTTATCACCTTTTTATCTCCACCTTTCGTGGCATGATAATTCCACTTTAGGTGGGTGATCCACCTTTCATGGAATTATCTATTATTTCTTTCTACCTACCCCACACATGATTGAGACACTTGTCTCATTCATGGCCCTTCATTGTGTCCTAGCTTTCCTTTATAAACAAGCCTTGTACATACTTGTAATTGTCTATCTTCATTGTCTATCTTCATGCATATTGATAATACAATCATCATATTCTCTCATCTTGTCTCTCTCTTTTGTGCTATGTTTAGTATCTTGATCTTGTTTTTTTTTCATAAGTTCTTACATGGTATCAGAGTGACTGGAGGTTCTTTGCATAGCCATTGGTGGGAGATCTTAGTTCGTGTGAAGGTGGTCAAGAGGAAAATATGAGGAGAATCAATATTTTGGTGCATCCTAGATGAGATCTGACCTAAAATTTGGATTCAGAAGGCTATTTTTAGTCAAGATAGCCTTTCGTTTTGTCGACATCCAACATCGGGAGCTCTAGATTGAAAAAAATTGCCAATTTGGGTATTTTTCTCAATTTTCTAAAATTTTCTATAGTTTTGAAAAATTATTCCTCAGAAAATTTCTAGCTTCTAATATTCTCTACAAAAAAAAAGGATTCGTCAAAAATTGTATTATGGGTTTTATTTTTCAAAAAAATAAAAAATTGTATTTGTTTTTTATTTTGTAAATTAAAAAAAATCAAAAAAAATTTGCAGATTATTTTTTCCATTGTATATTTTAAATAACAAAATATATATATAGTGGAGTACACAATCCGTAGACTGTTGTACGCCACTGTACTCTATACCTGCACAGAAGGGTACGATAGTACCCTCTGCCACATCCGCAAGCCGACCACATAAAATCTGACACCGTTCAATTCTTCAGTGAGTTCAAACAAATCCCAGTGGCAGTGCTTCAAGAATCTCGACAACATCATTCTCAAATCCAGCAACCAAATTCCTTCAACTGACGGTCGAATATTCCATTACACAAAGTATATTCCATTGGAGAAGGAGAATATTTCGGCCACAGGCGACGGGCGACAACAACGGTCCCAAGGCCATGAAATTTAACCCACAATATTGCACAATGGCCAGATAATCATCAAATTTAAGCCACAAAATGAATGACGTCAGTGACATGTCAGCAAGATTTTAAAAAAAAAAATTCCCCCTTCACCAATGGAGTTTTTGATTTCACAGTTCAACTTTGAAGCTTCATATATTGCTCATTTTAGCTCCTTTTTATGAGCAATTTTTTTTTATTTGGGCTAATTTTTCATGTACTTCGTAGCTGTGTGCTTGATTTCTAATTTTGGTGGACAATTTTTTTAGAATTTTTATTTTTTCAACACTGTACTTGTCCAATCCTCATTTCTACAACTTCTAAGGCTCCGTACAGGCACATACACACACATTTTTAGGTGCCATTTTTTTTAAAGTGCATGATTTTTCATCTACTTCTTGAATCTACAATTAGTTTGAAGTGATCTTGAGTGGATTTTGTACTTTCAGCATATGGTCCTTTTTGGCCTATTTGGCACTTGTATTGCATAGATATGAATTTAGGTCTTTGCTTCATTGTTCTAGTCTATTCTCAGCCTATTTGTGGCAAGTTGTAAATCAGAAATCATATGTCCACTTAGCCAAGTTGCAAGTGGCCTATTGTACATGCACTACATTATAAAGTGCCAAAATCATCTTTTTGAGGGGCTACTTTGATTGAGTGAATTTGGGGGGTGTCTCTTGTGTTATTGAACCTATTTTCTCTCTTGTGATATTGCATTCCATCATGTGTTCATCTAAAGTTCCACACTTAATAGCACATAATTATGCTACATGGAAAGTACGTGCATAGAGTAAACTAATGGAAAAAGGTTTAATTTACTACATTGATGGAACCATAACTGCACCTTCGAATCCTAAGGAAAATCCAACTACATATATGGATTGGCTCACTAAAACTTCTATGGCATTGGGTACACTTAGAAAGTTCATTTCAGATGATCTCATTTTCCATGTTGATAAATGTACTACAACCAAGGAAGCTTGGGATAAGCTTTCTACTTTGTATGGAAATTTTGATAAGGTTAAGGGTTACAAGCTTGAACATGACCTCCTAAACCTTGATCCCAAGGATTTTGACACAATTAAATATTATGTCACTAAGGAAAATGAGCTAAGAGCACAACTAAAAGATTGTGGTATTGAGAAAGAGGATGATCAATTGGTCTTCAACTTGTTGGACAAGCTTCCATTAGAGTATGTTGCCTTTGTTTCAAGTTTTCAGACTCAACGATTGACAATTAGTAACTTCAAATCACCATCTTTTGAGGCTCTCATAGATCTTTTGATTCTTGAGCAAAATAAGTTGATGAAAATGGGCATTCTCAAGTCTTCAACTTCAAAAGCATTGGTGGTCAATCATGGAAACAACAAGCAAGGAAAAGGAAAAGACCAAAAGAAATCTTCACCAAAGCCACAAGGAGAGAACAAACAATCCACTCCTCCACAACAAGGCTCATCATCATATTCTTCAAAGAAAAATTCAAGCAAGGAGAAACCAACATGTGCATATTGCAAAAAGTTTGTTCATGAGGTGCATCGTTTCCATGTTAAGCAAATTGATGAGTTGAAAAATATCCTCAAGAACAAGAACATCAACTTGCCAAATGCATATCGGGAGAAGGACTCATTTCCTTCCACTTCTACTTCTAAGGGAAAAAGTACAACTCTCATGGAAACAACATCAAGCTCATCTCCTTCTTCTTCATCTCAACATGAGAAACATAAGGGGAAAACATTTCTTGTAGTTGCAAATTCCAATTCAGATAGATGGATCCTTGATTCAGGAGCTTAACATCATATGACTTCTTCCAAGGATATGTTTTCTTCATTTGATTCTTGCTCATCACCACCCATTTTGATGGCCAACAACACTTCTTTGGCATTTTTTGGGAAGGGGTATATTGACATTGAAGGTGGAGCATTTAATGATGTTCTATGTGTTCCTACTTTGTCAAGGAACATCCTTTCCATTTATCATATTACACATAGTGGTACAAGAAAGAGTGTAGAGTTCACACCAGATTTTGTCATTGTTTGGGATTTGCATAGTAGGGCTCTTGTTGTAGTTGGGGAGGTTGATCATTGTTCTCAGTTCTACACCTTCTCATATTTTTCTCCTATTGATGTTTCAGTTCACCCTAGTGTGGACACACCTAAGGAGAATGAGTATGGTTACTTGAATATTGGAGTGCTTACTACTCCTGAGGTTCTTGAGCCTATTGTTGATACTCCATCTCCTACATTGACTAATGCACCTGATGATACTTGTGTTATGATAGTTTTAGTGCCTTGTGATTCAGTGCAATAGTGCATACCTTGTCCTCCAACAGTAGTTTCATGGGATGGCTACTTGATAGACATTAGCAGCTTGTTTTTGGAGTCCTACATTGCAGATTTGGGAGACACATTTGATTACTTACATCTTCTCTTTGATGAAGGTGATTCTTCTTCATTTATTGTGAGGGAAAACTCTGACCCTCCTCTACATGATCAGTCTTTCGAGGTTGATGTGATTGTGGATGCATATGTACAAATTTAGAGGAGGTCACTTTCTCTCTTGAGGATAAAATGTCTTTGGAGTATGTTCTACCTCCATCCTTGCTAGATCTTGAGTTGTCTTTTCCATTGGATGGGAGTGTTGTTGCAAAGGGTTTCTCACAGGTTCTAGGAAGTGACTACACTACGACCTTTTCACTTGCCATTGCAGCTTCACATGGTTTGGGAAAGGCATCTTTCAACATCAACACAAGGACATTTGAGCAGATTTCAGAGACTCCTTAAATTTTGAGGGTTCTTCCTTCTTCACTTGTGGATTTGGGAGACTTCATTCATGCACCTTTGGTATTGTTTCTTCCTAAGGGGAGGAGCATTGTTCAACACTTTTGGAGCATCTTCTTCATTCCTTTTTGAGCATCATCCATGGGTGATCATTGTACATTGAGGGGGGGCTACCTTGTCTCTCTTCTTCTCTTGTATGGGGGGGACTTTTTCCTCACACGGGGTTTCTTCCTTCTCATGCTATCTTCATAGGCTTTTTTATTTCATCTTTCTTTTCGAGGGTAGTATTTTCCCATTGGGTTTTTCTATCTTTACTCTGTTTGCGAGAGATTGCATTGAATTTTTACTTGGGTACCTAACATGGCTCTATTGTCAGGACCCATCTTGCATCTTATCTTGCATGGTTAGCTTGAGTTTACATTCCCCAAGTTTCACTTAAGGGGGGGTGTTGGTGTAAATAAATATTTTACTTATTACACTTTACTTAATCTTACTTAGGGAATGCATATCATTATAGGTTGCACTTGTGACACCTAGTTATTTGCATCTTGCATCTAGGTTTGTGCATACATTGAGAGATATGAGTTGGAAACTTAGGGAATTGTGTGTAGGAGAAATTCCACTCTTTGTGTTGTGATCTAGTTATCACCTTTTTATCTCCACCTTTCGTGGCATGATAATTCCACTTTAGGTGGGTGATCCACCTTTCATGGAATTATCTATTATTTCTTTCTACCTACCCCACACATTATTGAGACACTTGTCTCATTCATGGCCCTTCATTGTGTCCTATCTTTCCTTTATAAGCAATCCTTATACATCCTTGTAATTGTCTATCTTCATCGATATTGAGAATACAATCATCATATTCTCTCTCTTTTGTGATATGTTTAGTCTCTTAATCTTGTTGTTTTTCATAAGTTCTTACACTAATGAATGGGAATAGAGGCATACAATTCTTCTTTACTACCTCTACCACAAATATATGCAAGGAAATGTCTCCTCCCTTCTTGGTAGTGATAACCTCCTCCACACACAACCCTTAAAAATTATAAATAGAGGAATATAATCTTTGAAGAAATAAAAGTTGATTCTCTCCTACCTGATGTAATTAGTCATTTTATCGTTACAAATATTTATAGTGATTACTAGAGGCACATAGAACAATTCTTCATAATAGAATAATTTGATCATACTTTTCCAATGATGGCATTATGAGAAAACCTTAGGTTAAATGAATAATTCCTAGCTAAGTTATTTAAATCATGTCCAACCGTATAAGAGAAGACCACTGCTATTTGTACTTGGATACCATGGAGAAAGGCTCTTTGGAATCTTTCATCAATCAAGGTATTGTTAAATTTTAACACCTAAAAGTGAGAATGAAGAATCTTTTCTAGGATGGTGGCATCCCATTATAGCTCTTAGATTTGTTAGAGATATTTTTGTTTCAAAGTAGAGATATTTTAAGTTATCAAATCCTACCATTTGACAAAATCAAAATGTTGTTGTTTCAAATGACTATGAGCACTAACTTTCACTATTTGAAGATGTTGAAACCTTGTCATAGAGAACTAGAACATTGATGCAACCACTCATCCTACCTTAAAACATACCAAAAGTATCCTAGAAATTAGACATAGGAAGATTTAAGATGACTTAAAAAAATTATTGCCAAAGCATAAACTTATGATGACTTAACCAGGCCTAGTACACACTCCCTCCTCGTCAACCACTTAGACATATGGAAATTAAATGTAAATTTTCTATTATTTTTAGTCATGTAGGTGTCCAATAAACCACTTGGTAGTGTTTCCTTTCAAGTTTATTTACTTGAATGAAGAGAAAAAGTCCTTTGATTACAATTAGAGAATACATTTGAGGCCTTGGTTGTGTAACTGGTGACCATAGTCACATTTAAAACTTGTTAAAAAATTTTGGAGTAAAAAAGTAAAGTAGATTTGATTTTTCATGGACACATTTGGATGGTAGTAACAATAAATTGCAATCTATCAAGACTTGATTACCTTATAACCTATGAAACTATAGCGATGAAATGATAGATTAATCATAATGTCACCTTGGGATCACATCACCATGAAAGAACTTCATCCAACATCCTTATGAGTGCAGGTACCACCAAATAGGTATTTGTTAGATCTGTCTTCCTCGAGTGAGGGAAATTCAAGAAGAGAAGAGGAAAGTGAGACATGTAGTAGGTCTAAAAGAGGGAGATCAACTAGAGGTCAAAGATTAGAAGAAAATTCCATAAACACATGGAATTTTTTCTTGCTGAAGGGGGGTCATGTTCTTATGATGATGAGAGCATAGGTGACGTCGAGGTGCCCTTGAGGTACAAACATCTATAGAAACAATGGGTACCCAAGGAACTTCCTCAATAAACACTGATTTTTGTGTCAATGAGAGGATATATCACATAGCACCATCGTCATTACATGGTTTGGGCCTATTTTGCATGGATGGCATAAAGGTCTATTACAAAAAATTTATTGAATTGATGGAGTATGTTAGACCCTGTTACAGTTACAAATATTTGATGTAGCTGGTTCTATATACACGAAGTATGCATAGGTATGCACTGTCAATAAATTATATACAACTAAAATATAAGGATCAAAATAAAGGAGTGGCTATGTACATTGATGGAAGGCAAAAAGCATAAGGGAATATTGCAGGGTTTATAAATAGTACACGACCTGGGTCAACAAATAAGCAACCCAATTGCATAGTTGAGGCGCGTGAGGGAAACTATGTATTCATATGTGTGATAAAATAAATAACTACAAGGGAAGAGTTGCTAATCGATTACAATTTGAATCACTTAGTTACAAACAAAGTTACTATGGGGGTGGTACATACCATGTACCATTTTACCCAACCTCCAATTAATGACTCCAATATACCATTTTATTCTTATGTTTTTTTCGTAAGTCTATTGGTTTCATTTCGGTAATGTTTTTTGATATTTAATTTTAGTCAGAGTGGGACATTGATCATACGGGGAAGTCTCTGGCCTAGAGCACAAATTACAATGTATCTTTAGGCGCTTCTACCCAACAAGTTTACCTCATTGTAATTGTACAAATTAGATATAAGCAAAATGTTTTATTATTATGTTTTTTTCATAAGTTTATTGGGTTAATTTTGATAATGTTTTTAATATTCTTGTTTCAGTCAACTAATCAAGGATAGGTACCAGTAGTAGATGAGAGCATCCATAGGGAGGTGTAGTTAATATTATGTGATCATGACATCGCTTATTCAACAAACCCTCTCAATATGATAAGGAAAACCAAAAGAAAATGCAATGAAGAAATCCTTAAGTTGTTATTCATAGTGCCTCAAATAGATGAGATAAGAGAGAGGGTTAAAATATTGACTAAGAGAGCACAAAACTTGCGAGTAAGTTGTCATGAGGTCTTTAATTATAACATAAGTTCATTCATGGTTTTATATTTTGTACTCTTTTATTTCATGAACTAAAATATGTGTTGTTTTTACAGGATTTTTTGCATCCTCATGATACTTCTAGCCATGATTAGGGTATTACAAGTGCTGCCTGAGGAGTAGGGATTGGTACAAGTGTCCATCTTGATCTTCCTGCACACACATCACATCATTTGACCCCATCATCTGTGCCTATATTTTTGTCTAAAATGTCGACAACACATACCATGCAGACATCCATTACTGCACCCTCTGGCAGCGAACACATGCCAGAACATGCATTAGGACATGTACCTAGGGATGCAGAGGCCACTAGTACTGGTGATGTTTTAGCAACATTTCCTGGATCTTCTCGTATTACTAGTACGAGAACATTTTCGGTCACATTTGTTGTGATTGAGGATTTAGTTCCCATAAAGATAGAGAAGGTCCCAGGTACTTTTAAATGATTTAATTATTATTATATATAATCCAATTGAAATTTACTTATTGATCACTCTTTTTAGACTATTGATGCCATGATCATTTTGCAAGAAATGATGTTTTTTATAAACATCTAAATGATATTACATTGGAGCTCTTTGGGCCCACCATACGTACACGGTGGAATGCCCAAAATCAAGATTTAAAATATGAACTCATAAACCATTTAGTTGTGCAGTTCAGTAATAAAACATTCAACCAAACCAAGGTTCTTAAGAAATTTGGTACCTATCTAAAGTATGTGAGGGACCAATATAGGTCACATTTAGAGAAGAAAAAAAAGTACAAGCATCCCCCCATGATTTCAGAGAGGGAGTGGAAGGACCTGGTGTCAGATGGAAAGGAGAAGGTTAAAAAGAAAAAAGGAAAGACACCACCGAGCCAAGGAAGGTATGTGATACTATCAACAATGTAATTATATACTGATTACTCTTTCTTTTTATATAATATAATGTATTTCAAAAATTTCATAGGTTTCTTGACACATCAAAGGCAACAAAGCCAAGACTAGAAAAAAACGAGCAACACAAACTTGGCCCTGGTGGTTATATGAAATTAGCTACATGAATTGTAAGTATCAATAAATGAAATATTGTATCCAAATAATAAATTACAAACAATTTTGGTTTTATCACACCATAGAAGAAAAATTCATGATCTTATGCAAAAATGCAGGGCTCTTAATTCAATAGAGTTTCCACAGAAGAGTACCTGAAGATTTCCTTCCAGCAAGGCTATGGAGTCGTGGTTGAATGCCTAAGAGTCTTGACTGGGAAAACACAATCTTCCACTGCATCCAACATGTAGGTAAATAAACTCAATAAAGTTTATTTAAAATTGAATACTTGTGCAATCTATTCAATATTAATTTCCACCATAAAGTAATTACATGCCTATTTGTTTTAAACATACAAGCAATTATAATACTGCACATGCCATTGGAATCTAGCCTAGTGATGGTGGAGCACAACCTACAGATGAAGGTCATGGTGTGCATCCCAGTTCTAGATGTATTCATGTGCTATACAAAATGCAGTATGAATTAATACAATTAAACATCTTTAATTCCAATTAGTGTATTAATTAATGTAACCTTTCATGTTTCAACTTTAGAGCATGTAGAGTGTGATCAACATGTTGAGCATAATTAGGCTAGAGAAGATTAGGAACATGATGTGGCCCCATAAAGTAAAGAGGACCACTCTAATGTTCTTTTAAACATATTTAATTGCAATTGGTGTATTAATTAATGTAACCTTTCATGTTTCAACTTTAGAGCATGTAGAGTGTGATCAACGTGTTGAGCATGATCAAGCTAGAGAATATTAGGAACATGATGTGGCCCCATTAGGTAAATAGGACCACTCTAATGTTCTTTTAAACATATTTAATTCTAATTTTTGTATTAATAAATGTAACCTTTCATGTTTTAACTACATATTAGGATTTAGAGGGTGTTTAGCATGTTGAGCATGAGTCTATGAGAGAAGTTCAGGAATATGATGTGGACCCATTAGGTAAAGAGAACCACTCTAATGTTATTTTAATTAATGAAATACTTGTAATAATAATAATACATATCAATTTAACATTTCTTTGCTATTGTAGCAGACCCCCCCTTGCAGTGGGTCCACGCCGTGAGCACATGAGTAGGTGTACATTATGATCATGAGTAGAGGGAAAAACAACTAAAGGGGGGACAGATGATTTAGAAAACAATACTCCACTTCAGATTTTTTTAGCTTTAGAAAAGAAACAAAAAAAAAGTGATTGTAACCATATCATGACAACCATATTTTTGATAATATGTAAAAACTGAAAGAATGAATGTTATATGTTAATGAATGCATGTGAATATGTTAATGAATGAATTTTATATGTTAATGAATGAATGTTAAATGTTATTAATGGATGAATGAATGATTAATGTTATATGATCGGGTATGGGGAATTGAGAGTGATGTGAGGGGTGGGGAGGGGCACAATGAGATTCCACCATCATGTGGTTGGCCTTGTTAAGTAGAGAACATTAAACTATTCTCGAAACAAAGAGAAGCTCAATAAGGTAATGCACTTTTCAATATAAGAAATGCATCATTTGAAGCATCAAACCAATATGAAAATATGAAAGAAAGTGCTAACTTTGAAAATATGAATCCATGCTCTACATCATAATTTGAAGTTGTTTCCATTCCAATGTTTTGAGTTTAGTTTTTTTGTATGGCTTTGTATGAATACCACATTTTGTTGTGTGTGGATTTGGTTTCAAATCTCTATTTTTTCTATTTTTAGTGGTGACATAACTCTAAAATTTGACTTTTGTGCATAACAGGTTAATGGAAAAATTGACAACTCTGAAGGGTTTAGATGTTCAATTGAGATAGATACATGGATATTTGGATGTTGTTGTTGATGGGAGGCTTCCACTTAACCATGAAATTTTTTACCATCTGCAAGTATGCATAAATTTCTTTGCTTACATTCATTTTTTTATCATAAATGTTCTAAATGATATTAATGCTTCAAACTTAAGATTCGTTTCATTGTTATAGTGATCAAAATGTTATACTTTGCTATACATTCAAGCATTCTCTTTCCCCCCTCCTTTTAAGAATTTTCTTTGTCATAAAAGATTCACATTTCTGTCTCACTTGCACAAATTTATCTGAAGCTCTAGGAGTGAATAAAGATATGCAAAAGATGATGGATTATGTCTAAACAACAAATTTCCATGTTATAGCTAATTAAATCCTTAATATTTGAATAGTTTAGAGCTCAAATAATGCTTGTATATGCATGTGTAGCAATAAGGGAGCCTATGTGAAGATTGAAATTGAAAACATCACTTTGGTATTTTTCCTTAGGCAGTGAAATGATATTTTGAGTAATATAAACCTACACACACATTGATATTTTTCAGCATTGCATTGAGGAATTTTTTTTCTCTTATACCTACCCTCGGCTAGACATGGAGGTATATAACATTGGTTTCTGGGTTTTTTCTATAAGTAGTTAATTTCACAGAGGAAGACTAAAATCTTCTTAATGACCTGTCAGGTGTGAAAGCATATGAATCACTTGCTGAAGCCACCATTTTGTATTCATCCAAAAAATGGTTTGTTCTTTTTTTATGTTTCTTGCATGTGTTTTTTTAGGCTCTAGAGATGTAGCTTGACTCTTTCCTTTGCACTTTTCATCTATTTTGATGATTACAGTAGTTTGTCCTCATAATTTTTTATGTAGATTTGTTTGTAACCTTATTTTCTACCAATCAATTTGCAAACTAATCACATATTAAGGACCATTTCACTAACTTGTAGTAATCCATTACTTCATATGTTGCAAGTTGTGTCTGTGTGCTAATAAATCCTGATGATTGCGAGAACTTTAATCCTACAAGTGTACCCACTCTTTCTCAAGTAAAAGTCTTACCTTATCTTATAGTACTTTAAATGGTTAATTGAATGTGCTTATTTAGATCTGAGATAGTTGAACCCTAGATTAAAATATGGTATTAGATGGGCAATACAATGATAAAACTGAGGTCCATTGAACACAAATTATGAACATAATTTACTGGACTATGAATAGTGTTACAATTATAATTATTCATCCTTTACCTACCTATCCATTAATGAAAGAGATAGCAGATATTGGAATTTCATTATATGTCTAATGTATTTGTTAGTATTTTAATTTTGTTTAAGTTGTTCAAGAGCTTGATTAGGTCAAGAATATATTTTACAAGCTCTGTTCTCTTGACACTGCTCAACATTTTCCCTACACATTTTCTCTTCAATCTAGATGTTTGTTAACTCCTTCCCTTGTTAGCCCTTGGTTGTTCTCAAGTGTAATGCTTTTTCTATGCATCTTGCAGTTTGTATGTATGATCAGTCATCTCTTATGAAGCATGGATAACCTTTCATGGAATTGTTGTTGTGATTATACAATTTCCATTGTGAGAATAATCATTTAATTTGTATGGAAGTAAGTCTTTTTCATATTATTTGACTTGGTATTGTAAACTTGTCTTTGCAGGATTCTCTAGGGGGGAACAATAGAACTGTGATGATAGGTAGAGTTGTACAACATCATAAATCATTTGGAATTATCAATATATTGCTTATAGAATACTCTATGCAAGTAAAATGGAATGTGCAATGACAATTGGTCTCGAATTCAAATATGAATATAAGTACATTACATAAGAAGATGGTATCTATTCTATGATTTAAAGAACCCCAAAACAAGAAAATTAATAGGTTCCATCTATTTACTTGATCTTAGACACTTGTTTAATTGACGAGATCCTCAGAATGCCTTGTTGATAACTAGCAATGTTCAAAACTCCTGAAGAGGTCAAATCGGTGTGACATTGGATCTATCTTACTGACAAAAGTCATCAACAAGACATGGACTATCTAAGTGAGTTTTCTATCCTGTGCTGATGATTGATCTCTCACCGATGGGTTGGATTCGGTGGTCATCACCAAGAGTCTTCACGATGACATGGTGTAGGTCTATTTAAAACTCTTGAAGAGGTCAGATTAGTGTGACATTGGATCTATCTTGCTGATGAAAGTCATCGATAAGACATGGACTATCAGAGTGATTTTTCTATCCTATGTTGATTATTGATCTCTCACTGATGGGTTGGCTTTGGTGGTCATCGCCAAGAGTCTCCACGATGACATGGTGTAGGTCTATTTAAAACTCCTTAAGAAGTCGGATCAATAAGACATTGGATTTGTCTTTCCAATGGAAGTCATTAGCAAGACATGGACTATTAGAGTGATTTTTATTTCTTGTGTCGATGATTGATCTCTCACCGATGGGTTGGCTTTGGTGGTCATCTCCAAGAGTCTCCATGATGATATGGTGTAGGTCTTTTTAAAACTCCTGAAGAGGTCAGATCGGTGTGACATTGGATCTATCTTCCTGACGGAAGTCATCAACAAGACATGGACTATCAGAGTGAGTTTTCTATCCTCTTATGATGATTGATCTCTCACTGATGGGTTGGCTTTGGTGGTCATGGCCAAGAGTCTCCATGATGGTACATTTCAATGAATATTTAAAAAAAAAATTACATTGTTTCATCACAATTTCGACAAAGGCAACTAACAAATCACCGAAAAGGTTCGACAAAGTTGTTATAGCTATGACAAAGGCTTCGTTGTAATTACTTGCCCATTTTGTCGAAATGGTGATGAACTGTTGGTGTTGTTTTGACACTTTGGAAGAGGAATTGCAATAGCATTTTGGTTATAATTCGTTGGTGGATACACAAAGTTATCATCAATATTTTGATGAATAACAGAGCCATTTTATGATGCCAATGACCAACAAATATGGACCGTTATTTCAATGTTTAATTCTTCGTCAGAATTTCAACAAAAAATTGGCGACAAAAATTATTTTGTTAGTTTGTCAATTATCTGAAAAATGTTTGTCAAAAGACTGACGAACGTTTGTCAGAAAATGGAATCAAATTCAGTAGTGGGATGATTTGATAGATGTTGATGTGTTTTTTATGCATTTTTCAACACAGGCAGTGCGTAGGTGCACTACCTCTCTTGAAAGACAATCTTCCACAATCAAATTGCAAAACACTATCCCAAGGTCTTTAATGTCAGGTCTTGACAATTCTTGGAATATCTCAATTGTTTGATGTGATTTGCTAGAATCACAAAGCGGTCTTATGGATGGATTAAAAAGCATGCGAAGTTGGGTCTTGAAATGGAGCTCCTAAGATGAAAGGTTGTTGTGCATTTGCTGTAGGTTCAAACGACAGTCTTGAACTCCATTTTTATCCTTGGATTTAGCTTTACAATGTGCAATGAACCTTAGCATAGGTCACTCATTAAATAAAATGAAAAGAGGATGGGGAAGAGAGGAGGTTCTTGGATATGCAACTAATTGTGAACAGTGATAATGGAGTTCCTACAATGGACAGCTTCTTGGAAACAATATTCCACTTAACCAAAAATCTCACAGTCTCATGGAATTTGTGCTATCTTCTAAGGTTTGCAAATGTTTCGTCTTTCATTCACCATATGCATGCATGAACAAAGATGAAAGTTTGGAGCAGCTTTTAATTTAAGTCTAGACTAACTTTACACAGCTATCTACCATCAGCAAACAGCAAAAAGTATGGACTAATTAGGCATCTACACTGTAGGGATTTTCATAATCACAGGACAACATTCCTAAAATCTAACAAGGTAAGAGAACAGTTAACTAAAATAGCAATAAAATCTAAGTTAAACATCTAACAATGGAGGTTGAATCAAGCAACATGTGAAACTCAGAAAATGCACCGAGTCAATGTATTTTCGTTATAAATTTCTGCAGCATGTCTTTACAACAACTTAACTCCCTTTGCAAATGAGAGGAGACCTCTATTTATAGTGCTCCAAAAGTCAAATGAATGTCCAAGATTAATTCTCATTATGTGGCCAAGATTCATTACAAAATAGGGTTTCACCAACTCTCAATATTTTACAATTTTAAAAACAACATTTTGTCATTTTCCCTATTTTGTCATCTAATGATGGCACTTTAGCAATTTTGTCTTTTGCTAATTGCTATTTACTGTGGTTATTCCTTGGGGAGTTCTTTATCATCTACAACGTGTCTTCCTGCTTCTTTGAGGCTATGTATTCCATGAACTTTAGGATGAACAGTTGGAGCTTGTCTACCTCAATGATCTCACACCTCAATGCTTGGTAGCTCCATTCCTTTGCATTATCCTCTAGCCTCTTCCATTCCTCATCGTATTTTGTGCCTTGGTCCCTGAATAGTTCTAACTGATCGAAAGCACGGCCAACAAAACTCATAAACTCCACTATCATTTCGCTAGACATCCCATCCTCCATCTTCTTTTGGAAGTAAGGCTTCACCTTCTCTGGATCCATTTGTATTGCGAGCATGTCATACTCTATCATCATCTTGAGGTATCGAGCACATTTCGCTCTGATTTCCTTGCTCCATTCAATATCTGGATCCACTTTGTTCATTATTTGTTCCAACCTTTCCTTTCGGTTGTCAAGGTCTCACCACCACACATCCATCAGCCAATGATCGTCCCCCCTGAACGCAAGCTCCTTTTCCCATGTGGCTTTTGGTAATTGAAGGATAGCTTCAATCTAGGAAAGGTGGAGTTGTATATTGCAGGGAAGTCGATGCATAGCCTCCTCGTACCTTCCAAAGATTGCTGCAAATCCAAGAACTTGTTGGCTGTCCAAACAGCCTGGCTAATTCCCATGTTCCCGATGTATAAGACTTGTCAGAACCAGCTTTCTATAGTCCTTTCCAAGTTCTTTCTCCTTTCCATCTTATCAATTTGTTCTTTGGATAGTAGTTGGGGTGCGGTTGTGGACGTGGTGGACAGGTCATCCATTGAAGACCATTGCTGAATGTAATTCGTCAAAGTAGCTACCTATGCTTTGAGTTCATCTTTTGAAATCTTGTCCTGCTTTATCAAATGTACCACCATGGCCACTGACTCCTCAAGATGCCCTACCTTCTGTTCTCTAGTGGCGGTCCCCAAGTTGATGGTGGAGACATTGTAAGTTATCCCTTCCTGACCCATTACCGGCGTTGCTATTTGCACAGCTCAAGACCTAGAAGCATCCATTATTACCTTGGATGGAATCTTAGGCTTCCTTTATTTCTTTTTTGTGATGTGAGCTCAAGGTAAGATAGCCTCTATTCTCTCCATCGGGTCCTTTAGTACGGGAGTTCTCCTTTTGAGCTATTTTTATAACCATTCAGGCATGGCAGACTTTCCCTTAGGTGACTCATGATCATCCTTGCCCCTCTCAGCCAAGGCCAAGTTTTATGCTCTCATATCTTCTAAAACCCTCCCTTCCTCCTTGGTAGCATCTTCTTCTTCTTCATCGGAGTCCTGGATGAACACAAGGCATTTAATAGGAGGTTTGGCAGATAATTGTTGCAAGGGAATTTCTTTCTCTTTCATTTCCCCTCCTCTCTCTCTCTCTCAATTTGTTCAACCTCGTGCATATGTTCCTTGAGTTGTTCGATTTCGAGGCTCCCATCTACTTGAGCCTCACTCTCAGGTTTGTCTTCTTGCTGCTGTCCTTCTTCTTCAAGGAGCGACCCTTCTACCTTTTCCTTAGTATCCTTCAGCTACTGGGCCATTTCTTCCTCTAGGTCATCATCGAAGGTCTACACAATGACCTTACCACCAGCATCATCCTCCTCATCCCCGCTCTCTGAGGAACTAGTTCCTTCCTCTTCGTAGGCAACTCTGTCAATAGTACAATGTTCATACTTCGGGTGCTCATAATATTCATTGGCCTCCTCTTCAAAGGGATTTGAGGCCTCTTGTTCTCGCCTCTCCCACTCCTTAGAGATTAACATGGTGGCTTCCATAGCCAGTGGCCCTGTCAGAGGTTGTGAAGGTTTGGCAGTAGCGAGGACCAAAGCTAAGACTGCTTGAAGAGTGGGATCCATGAGGATCTGGGTGAGCTCGGAAGGGATATTCTGCATATGCTTCAAGAAGGCCTCAGCCAAGGTAGCAGCGGGCATTGGTGTAGCCACCATAGGTAATGGGAGTCAAGTGGTGGGTGACATGGTAGCGGAGGAAGGAGGAGTAGTTATGGTAGAGGAGGAGTTAATTATGATCACTGGCTCGGTCAAGGGCGAAGGGGCAAGATGGACAGAGATGTCCACCACCGGTGGGGATGTAGAGACCATAGCCAGAGAAGTAGGTGGTGCGACAGTCGAGGCAGGGAGAGCCAAGAGGGGTTCTAATTGATATGTACCCTTTACTTCTTCCTCTTGGATTAAGGGTTGCTCCGTGGTACCCTCTATCTGCTTAAGTCTTTTGGAGGGTGAGTCTCTTGTTTCTTTTCTTGTATAGACCTTAGGGTTAGGAGACTGTTCTATTCCTGTCTCCTTCCTCTTCTTAGACCTAGTGATCGGAGGAGACTTGGATGTCCTACCAGTTGAAGTGGTGGCACCGGCATCCTCCATGGCATTAGGTTCACTCTTGAGCCCTTCGTACATCAGGACCACCCCTTGTTGTTTTAGTCTGGTCACTTGTTTATCAACCCACTCCTTGGTACGGGCCAAGATTGGCTTGGTTATAGTGTCGAGGTCATCGACCTCTTGCTCATCCCAGTCTATTGTTGGTATTAGCAAATTGGCGACTGTATATGCATAAAATTGGTCATATTTAATTATTCCTGACATTTAATTAAATATTTATTATTTAATTAATTCCTCTAAAAGTCTTCTACACGTAATTAAATTTAATCAATTTAATTATAGTATTCATTCATTTTATTCTCCCACCATAATTAAATAAATCTATTTTATTTAATTATTCCACATATCTACTTGATTAAATTAAATAAATATATTTTATTTATTTAAGTTAATTATCATCTTTTGAATTTAATTAAATCTTTTTAATTAAATTTAAATATCTCTTTTCTTTCTATTTTAAAACTTTCCTCTAATTAATTAAATACTTTTATTTAATTACTGTCACTCTTTCAAATTTAATTAAATATTTTATTTAATTAAAGATCTTCTGCTTTCTTCAAATCATAATTAGATATTTTGTTTAATTATGAAATCTTCTGATTTCCTCAAAATCTTAAATAAATATTTATTTAAGAAAAATCAACATGTACTCATAAATAATTGAATTAGATAATTCATTATTTATCTTATCATAATCTTTCCATTTTTCTTCTAAAAAGATGATTTTTAAATAATCTCATCTTATCTCTTCCATTAAAATGGAAAAATCTGGCTTTATTCATTTTCTTCTATTTTCTCTTCAGTCTCATCTATCTTCAACCATTTGATCTATCAGGAATTATCACAGCCGTTGACTAATCCAGCCAATCAAAATCTTTGAAAAACTCTATAAATGCACGTGCAAATCCAAGCATTGGTTACAACACAGAATGAACACAGCATACACTTGCATTCTTGCAATTTTAGTATTTCAGCAATATTCTCATCATAGCATAATCTTGCATTTAGCATAGTATGCACTTTTAATCTCATTCTTTAGTAGCCTACTTCATTGAGCTTGGCATTCCAAATCTGAGAGTAACTTGAGCAAAGACGAAACACTGGAGATAGAGAGCAATAAGACGACTTCAAAGAAGCTGCCATAAGAGTTTGTTTATTTGTTTAATCTTCTTTTAGCTTCTTTTGATTTAATGTTTTATTGATTGTGTTGTTATTGATTTAGATTGATCACATATTTCATACACACATAAATTTGCGCCCACCGTGGGGCCTATGCCCCAATTTTAATATTTTCTTGCAGAGTTTTCTAGCAGGTTTCCGCGTTCTGAGTTCGGCATTCAGAAAAATTCCACGTTTTAGCACATCCGAGACTTTTTGCGGCGCTTTTGGAACTATAATTTCTTTCTATTTTCACAGGTAGTCTAGCACATTTGGGGGCTGTTTCGGCACTTCTAAGAGTTCTTTGTGTATACGAGGGACAAAATAGCACATTTAGTCGATTTCATCTTTGTGTTTATTAAAATGGCACATTTAATGACTGTTTTAGTGCTTTTAAGGTATGATTGAGCACAATGGTTGTCTGTTTCTGTGCATCTCAGGTCCATTTGTCTGTAGTTTTGTGTTCTTTTAGCACTTTTAAGGATTGTTTTGGCGTATTTAGGAAATTTTTGTTGTGCATCTAAGGTCTGTTTCGGTGAATTTAAGGTTTGTTTTAGCGCTTATAAGTTCTGTTTCAGCGCATTTAAGGTATATTTGAGCACATCTGGTTGTAACAAAAAAATAAAATTCTAAGTCTGACGCATTCCGCAGACATAATTTTCTCTAGTTAAAAAGAAGCAACCCTAGGATAGTCACATCTGGATAAAACTGATCAATCCTAGGATAGGCATGGAACTTAAAATGAAGCAATCTAGGATAGACACCATACAATGATTTTTGTAGTTAAAATTGGACAAACTTATTTTTGGTGAAACAATATCTTCACTTATATTAGATCATTGTGATTTGGAATTTAAAAAGAACATTTGTTTGCTTTGTCTATGGCAATAGGTTTATGCTCTCCCCTTAACTGGGTGATCAAAATACTAGACTTGCCTTTTCAATTTCATGCAAATTTATGCTTTATTAAATCCTTTAGAAGGCCTATCGTAGTGGGAAAAAGTACTCACCCTACGGGAATGACCTAAGTGGGAACAACCAAAGCCAAGTTTTCCAACCCACTATAATCAAAAGTGAATTTTGGGGAAACCCATATTCAATGAAAATGAGCAAGATAACCATCCCCAAAATATTTGTTCTAAATATTGGGAGGTCTCTTGAGGGAGTTTATCTATTGTCACACTGAACGAAAACCTTGACTATGAACCATAGTGTAGAAAGACAGCTGTGTCAGTATCCAGACATTATTTCAATCATAGTGCAAGGGGAGGGAAGAATCTACCCCCAAGACACTCACCATATAATCGCTACAGATTGTTTGCTTAGGGGATTCAGTATCCACTTATGTCACCTTGAGTACGCACCTAGAAAAGACAAAAACACGGGTGCCCTCTTGGGGGTGACATGACTATGTGAGTCGACACGATTTTAGGATGTGGGTTGTGATTGCTATGATGACCTTTTGACTATTAAGAGTGAGTCTACTTGAATTGTATTTCATGTGCTAAACCTATGAAAACACTTGCTGAAAAACATTTTCTCGATCAAACACTTGATGTTAGTATAGGGTTTTAAAAACAACTATTTTTCAGAATGTTTGTTGTGTCTTCCATTACATTAACTCAGATAAAAGATCATCTGAAATGAACGTGATGAACAACAATTCAAACCTTTCAAAATTCATTCACATCTTTGGTCCAGTAACGTTCTCAATATTTGTCCTCATGCTTAGGAAGTGGAAATCAACAAAGTTTTTCAAGAAATCAATTTCCACTAGAATCAAGAAACCCAAGAAACAATTAGGGTACAAGTAGTCATTGCAAAGAAGAAAATTTTTGTACAAAATTTGCCACATCTTGCTTCATTTCCATGGATTTCTTCATAGATACCAAGACTTTGTTAGGGGGTTCACTAACGAGTATGTTGTAGATCCCTTGGATTCTCGAGCTTATTATCAAAGATTAGCTCTATCTCAACGGCATAATCTTAATCAACCTCTTGAGTTTGAAAATATACCACAACCTTCTATTGAGTATCCCTCACATCCTAGTCAAATCCTCCAGTGATATTGAATTCTTCCTTCAAAAACAAAGATCAAATCTTTAAGAGTGCATCTTCCAAAACAAATTTTTCTGATTATTGATTCAACTTCCCCAACGGGATTCTGACATCCTTCATCATCGGAAGCCATAATCAAGAATTAGGAAACATATTTGATCATATCATAAGATTCTCATCTTATCAGATCAAAATATCATCATTGTTGCACTCATCAAAACTGTGATCTAAGTTTAGAAGATTTCTTCAAAATCACATGCCTATCTTCACAAGATCTCAATACATCAAATCAAGGGAGGAAATCGAACAAGAAGGTCATACTCAAAACACTCAAGAAGAAGGTGAAACCAGTAATCCTCTCTACAGTATGAGTCGTAATCCACTTTTCAACAATGACATGGATAACAGAGAAGAAAATCCCTTCCACAAGTACAAAGCCATAAACAATACTACTGTCGATAGTGATGATGAACATGAGGATGAATGCCACCTTAGAGAAGCTGAGCAAGATCCAAAATTTTACAAGGCCATAGAAAATATCTTGCAACGTGATAAAGAAAAATATTTCCTCTATCTAGCTGACCAAGGAGCTAAATTGCCACATGACTTTAATACGGAGCTTTTGAAGAACAAACCTGAAGAAAAACCCCCATCTGACCTTAGTTCTTTGAATCAACAAATCAAAGCACTTCAAGGACAAGTTAAAGAGTTACAAGGGGGAACCACCACAAAGAAATATACTCTTGAGGAAATTTGTCCTTATCCTTTCGATCAAAGCCTCAACATGATTCCATTTCCCAAACATTGTGAAATTCCAAAATTTGATCGCTATAATGGGAAATCGGATCCAATCAATCATGTTAGAGACTTCTGAAACATAACATTGGAATTTTCTCATGAAGACACTTACTTGATGCGATTGTTTCCTAGGAGCCTTGGAGTTCACTCTATGGAATGGCTATCAAAGATTACACCTCCTATCAGAACATTTGAAAAATTAATCAATATGTTTGTATCACAATATGCCTACAACATACAACATCAGATCACCATGATAGATCTCTGCAAAGTTGCACAAAAACTTGGTGAATCTTTCATTACTTTTCTTTAGAGATGGAGAAGAATGTTCGCCAGATATCCGCGTCCTATTCCTGAAAAAGAAAAGATGGTCACCTTCATTAATAGTTTGAATTCAGAGATGAGCTATCATTTGAATTTACATTGTCCTACCTCTTTTGAGAAACTAATCGAAGATTCTATAACCATTGAAGGTGCATTGGTCAAAAGAGGAACAATAAAACTTGACAAAGACAATCCTAGCTCATACAATTAGCACAATAATCAGGACAAGTCTAAATTTTGGACTCGCAACAAAAATGTGGTGAATGATGTTGTTGTTGATGCAAATCAGGTCTCAACCAGACCATTTGTCCTTGGTGTTCCAAATACTTAGCGCAACAACAATGTCAACTTGATAGCAAATCAAGGAAACAATCCTCCTTTGAGAAAGAATGTCAATCAAAACTCTACTCCCAATCAAGGGATTGCCAATAATCAAGGTTATCGAGGAACCAATAACAATAACTCCTTAGGGAATACCTCAAATACAACTCCACAAAAATTTTCATTCTTCTCGAATAGAACTTACACTTCATTGGGTCAATCTTTGGAATTTGCGTTCAAAGAGTTGATGGCCAAAAATTTCATTACTCTACCGCCTCAACAAAATTATGAACCCAGTGTAAAACCTCCATCATGGAATGAGGAATACTATTGTGATTATCATCACTGTAAAGGTCATCACACAAATAATTGTCAAGCATTGAAGAATACCATTCAGGACTTAATCGACAATGACATCATTATAGTAGAAGGACATCAACAATCAAACGCAGACCACCAAGCATTTCGCAACCCTTTGCCCAACTATCAAAAGGGTGAGTCTTCTAAAAAAAATGTGAATCATATCAATGATGATCATATAATCAACCATCTCTACATAGACGATGAGCGAGTAAATGTCATCAAAGTCAACAAGAAGATGGAATATAGAGAAGTTAATGCAACAACGAGGGCACAAACTAAGGTTGTCTTAAAGGGGACCTCTTCGAAATCCACTGAACCTCCACCTCAACATTCATATGATTTGGTCAACCAACTTTGGAAAACTCCTGCTCAAATCTCTATCTTTGAACTCTTAAAAATGTCCCCAATGCATAAGGAAAATATTAAAAAATCCCTCTTTGAAACAACTGTATCCACTGATTTGGATGTGGACCAATTTCAAGCCATGGTAGGACACTTGTCCTCACCCACTTGCCTCTCATTCTCTAAAAAATATGACATTTCCATAACTCATCCCCACAACTCATCATTGTACTTAGAAGTCATGGTCCATAAGTTTCGTGTTAGATGGGTTCTAATAGATGGAGGTGTTGGTCTCAATATCTGTACCATGAAATTGGTTAAAGCCTTAGGATTTTTTGAGGACTCCATTGGTTTCAGAAGAAAGATCACCATTAAAGCTTATGATGATGAAGAAAGAGCATCCAAGGGTCTAATCATGCTGCCAATTAGAGTAGGTCCTATTATCAAAAATACTTTCTGCCAAGTATTGGATCGTGATCTAGCATACAACATATTGTTGGGTTGTCCTTGGATCCACGAAATGCAAGTTGTCCCATCAACCTATCATCAATGTTTAAAGTTCCCTTATGATGGATAGGAAATCATGATATCAGCTGACAATTCCAACATTCAAACTTGTGCCAACATAAAAGCTAGTCAAGATACTTTGGTTCCTAACAATCGAGAAGCTCATGCTTGTACTTCTTTAAAGATTGACACACAAATCAGTCAATTAACCAATAGTTTTGATAAGAAATTGAAATTCAAAGACCATGGAGTCAGAGAATATTCTCTTTGTCTTGCTAATTTACCTATATCGCCTCGATCACATGGACAACTGTCTATCACATAACATCAAGTATCAGCAGCATCAACATCAAAGCAATCAACAACAAAGCCAATCACAAAGTTTAATGGACAATTCATCAAAGATAAATTCCCCATGGATGATCTTGAGGATACATAAATTCTAAACTAGCTCTATAAAGATGAAGATGAAGTAGTTAGTAATGTCAAATTACCCACAGACAAATAAGGAAAAGGGTATTCAATCATGCAGAAGATGGGTTATGATAAAGGTCCTATCAGAAAAAGGAAAGGAGTAGTTGAACCTATTCACCTCTGCAGACTCGCTGCAAAAGAGAAAACTGGATTAGGTTATGATACTCACTCCAAAGAAAGCACATCCAAACAATTGCATGGCACTGTCTTTGCATTGCAAGAAGGCTCAGATTCATGAGAAGCATGTGTGGCAATGGTTCAAAACTTCTTGGATAACAATTTTGACACAAACTCTACTGAATATGAATGGGATACCATTTACAATGATGAGTTTTGGAGGGATAAAGAGGTTGATGTAATACACCAGTATGCCCCAACTCTAATCGAAGGTCAAGGTTCAGAGACCCAAACACGAGAGTCTGAACTACAAAGTCACTATGATTCTAGTGATACTGAGTCAGATCTAAATGAACAAGATTATCATGAGGACAGTACCATCATTGACCTACCTCATACCTCAGATCCTATGATCAACTCCATTATGACCATAACCATAGCTAATTTCACGCAACCCAATGACCCTATACCTTTGATTTATCCTGATCTCATTGATTGGGATTCATCCGAACCTATCAACATACCAATGTGTCCAAGTGATGAACCTATTGCAAACTTCCTTTTTGCAGAGGACATAAATAATTGTTTCACTAGCAATTTTTAGCATAAATTCTTTGACTAGGAGGGTGTCGATTCTCCCAGCTGCAAAAATAAAATTAAAAACAAAAGATCTAATGGTGAAAACCAAAATCTGGCAGTATTAGATCAAACAAAAGATAAAATAAAGAGCGTATCGGATGGTGAAAACCTTTTTAAGGCACCAGACGATGGGAATCTTGACACTCTCCCAGAGCATTTTCATGAGCGATCGCCTATTTTGATTGAGCCTACAAATGCCGTCAATCTTGAAACTTCAGACAAACCAAGAATTTTACAGCTGGCTACATCAATGACATAAAAAGAAATACTAGAGTTCATGGAATTTCTAAAAACAAATCAAGTCAACTTTTCTCGGCCTTATGCGGACATGCCCGGTCTTGATCCTGACCTTATCATGCATCACTTGTCTATCAAACCAGGAGTTAAGCCTATCAAACAAAAACTTTGAAAGATGCACCCCCATGTGGCATTATTAGTTAAGGAAGAACTGAGAAAACTCCTTGATGTCGGCTTCATAAGATCGATTGATTATGTAGAGTGGATATCCAACATTGTTCCTGTATCCAAGCCAGATAAAAGTGTCAAAGTGTGCACATATTTTATAGATATTAATAAAGCATGTCCTAAGGATGACTTCCCACTTCCAAGCATTAACACTATAGTTGATTTGACAACTGTCAATGCCATGTATTCATTAATGGATGGTTTTTCTAGTTGCAACCAAATCAAGATTGCACCTCAAGACCAGGAGAAAACAACTTTCACATGTCCATCGGGAACTTACTGTTGGAATGTCATGCCTTTCGCTCTGAAGAACGTTGGGGCTACCTACCAAAGAGCCATGACTATGATTTTTTATGACATGATGCACACATTCATGGAAGATTATGTAGATGATATCTTAGCAAAATCCTACACCAGAGGAGGACATCTGGAAATATTTTCCAAGATATTTGCAAGACTAGAAAAATTCAAAGTTCATCTCAATCACAAGAAATGTGTCTTTGGGGTCACATCTGGAAAGCTCTTAGGGTATATCGTGTCAAAAAAGGGAATTGAAGTAGATCCTGCTAAAGTTTAGGTGATCATGGAAATGCCTCCCCCAAAGAACATCAGTCAATTAAGATCATTACAGGGATGGCTTCAGTCTATCCGCAGATTCATTGCACAACTAGCTGACAAGAGTCTACCGTTCACCCATCTACTGCATAAGAATGTTCCTTTCAAGTGGGATGACAAGTGTGAATTGGATTTTCAACAAATCAAAAAATACTTGATGACTCCACCAGTTCTAGTACCACCGAATCCAGACAAACCATTGATCTTATATATTGCAGCAACAAAAACATCCTTGGGTGCTTTGCTAGTGCAAGAAGACTCCATAGGAAAAGAACATGTTATTTATTATATCAGTATAACACTCACAAGTCATGAGCTCAGCTACACGACCGTTGAGAAGGCTTGTCTAGCAGTAGTCTTTACTTCACAGAAATTTTGGCATTACATGTTAACTCATACGATCAATTTGGTTTCAAAGATTGATCCACTCAAATATTTGTTAAGCAAAGCATCATTGATAGGAAGGTTAGCAAAATGGGTAATGATTTTGAGTGAGTTTGACATCCATTATATTAATTGCAAGGAAATCAAAGGACAAGTTATCATTGATCAACTAGATGAAGCACCACTGCAAACAGACCATCCTCTGCACATTAAATTTCTAGATGCTAATGTCTTTACTGCCGAATCCAAACAACCATGGTCCTTATATTTTGATGGTTCTTTCACTCAACATGGATCGGGGGTAGGCATACTTTTCGTCACCCCTCAAGGGAACACCATTCCTCGATCATATAGGCTGATGTTTCCATGCACCAACAACATAGCTGAATATGAAGCATTAATCATGGGACTAAAGATTGCATTGGAATGGAGGATTACAGAACTACAAGTGTATGGCGACTCACAGTTGGTCATTTATCAAATAAATGATGAATATCAGACCAAAGATGATAAACTGTTGCCATATAAAAAGATGGTCGATGACTTCAAGAAGTACTTTGTGGACGTCAAATTCACACAAATTCCAAGTCTTGAGAACAAAGCAGCTGACACCATAGCTATGATCACATCATTGTTGTAGCTCCCAGAAACTTAGACTCGCTATGAATTTTTGGTGGAATAATCATTTACACCTACCTATGGCACACCCAAAAGCCAAATCATTTGCCACTTGGTAGGATCCGATTCACCTTGGTATGGCAAGATTTATGCCTACCTAAAAGACGACATTTTACCACCTGACTTATCTCGTAACCAAAAATGAAATTTTATTCGCCAATCTTCTCGCTACACCCTTTATCATCGTGGTCTTGATGGTACTTTGCTTTGATGTCTTGAACATGATGAATCTGACAAAGCTTTACAAGAAATTCATGGTGGCATTTGTGGTACTCATTCGAGTGGACTGACCTTATCTAAGAAATTGATTAGAATGGGTTACTATTGGCCTACAATGGAAATGGAATCATTCACTTTTGTGAAAACATGCTCAAAATGCTAGATTCATGGGAATCTCATTCATGCTCCTGCATAAGAATTACAACTATTCACGCCAACCTGGCCATTTTCCCAATGGGGGTTAGATCTATTAGGTAAGATACATCCTTCATCATCAAATGGGAATAAGTTCATCATTAGAGCGACAAAATATTTTACCAAATGGATTGAGGCAGTACCTCTGACTAAAGTTTTCGACAAACAAATATCATCGTTTATACTGAACTATATCATTTGTTGGTATGGCATTCCCAACTCCATTATTACAGGTAATGGATGACCTTTTAAGAATCGGGATGTGGATGAACTTTGTGAGAGATTTCACATTCAACACAGATATTCAACACCTTACTATCCACAAGGAAATGGCCAAGTAGAGGCCTCAAATAAAACAATCTTAAAAATCTTGAAGAAGACTGTGAATGATGCAGGGAAAGATTGGCATGTTCAACTCAATCCTGCCTTATGGACTTACAGAACTAGTGTCTGCATGCCAATGGGAGCAACACCATTTGCTCTTGTCTATGGAGCAGAAGCCATCCTACCTCTAGAAGTTGAAATCCCATCATTCAGAGTATCACTAAAAGGTCTCACAACATATTATGAATACAGAGTTTCCCGACTCCAAGAACTAGAACTTCTAGATGAAAAGAGATAAAGAGCAGCTGACCATTTGAAAGCATACCAACAGATGATGTCTCACAGCTACAACCACAAAGTAAAGCCACGTACCTTTCAAGTGGGTGATCTGGTTTTGAAAGAAAACCCATGAAATTAGCAAGACAAAGAAAAGAAAGGGAAATTTGAACCAAATTGGCTAGGTCCTTATGTGGTTATCGTTGTCTACGGTTCAGGAGCATACAAACTATCAATGCAAGAAGGGGACTTGTTTGACGAACCCATCAACAACATGCACCTGAAAAAGTATTATGTATGAAGCAATTATCATTAACAGAAAAAGTCCTTAAAATTTTCCAAAAACAGTAGAAAAAGTTCTGAAAAAAAATCCAAAAATAGTAGAAAAAGTCCTGAAAGAAATCCAAAATCAGTAGAAAAAGTCTTGAAGAAATCCAAAAATAGTAGAAAAAGTCCTAAAAGAAATCCAAAAACAAAAAAAATCTTGAAGAAATCCAAAAATAGTAGAAAAAGTCCTAAAAATCCAAAAACAGCAGAAAAGTCCTAAAAATCCAAAAACAGTAGAAAAAGTCCTTAAAAAAATTCAAAAACAATAGAAAAAGTTTTGAAAAAAAAAAGAAATCAAAAAACAGCAGAAAAAGTCCTGAAAAAATGGTTACCCTGGTGAAAACCTGGAAAGTAGGCATCTCGGTAGCATCAAAAAATAAAATAAAATAAATGTCATAGGGTGAAAACTTGACAACAGGCAGTCTATTGACAAGAAAAATGCAATAAAAACAAATAGCCAAAATCTGGCAAACAGACGCTATTTGCAGCTCTCCATCTATTAGTTCATATTCTACACTTGGCTTTTCAGCTTTCCTTTTCATGCATCTTCCCATCATCTTAGGTCCATACTAGGATCATGCTATCATCATTTGCCTAGAACGATAACGTCTTACCATGGCTTGATTATTGTACATATTCATTCTAGCAAGTTGTGGCAATACTGGGGGCAAACATTGACATACTGGGGGCAATCAACTTTCAGAAAACAACTAGACAAGGACATCAAATCCAATCATGCAAACAAGCAACCAAATCAAATCACATGAACAAACTATCCAATCATCGATCCATGTCACAACAATTTTCAGCAAGTACCATATCATGACTCATATCTAGATGATCTAAAATCTGAATAATGTTTGGAATAACAATTTTTTATTTTGAACAATGGTTGTTTAAATTTTGATATCATCTCTCTGGAGTACACTCAATGATGTACTGAACTAGAGTGGCAAGGAAAGAGGGTGATTTTTCTTTGTCTGTTGTATTGAGGTTAACTATCTATCTGTTGCAAATATGTCACGAGACATGATTTCCAAAGCAATATCATCAATGACAGTTCCACATTTACATCAGACGGTGGTTAGTCTTTGTCTGTTTATGCAAGAAATGCTCAGGTCATCTCGGTTCAATTATACCTCGATGCTTGTGTTCGCTTGATATATCAAAATCATGAAAGTTGTACTCAGGTCATCACTGATGCTAATTTACCCTCTGATTCTTGAACATACTTCCAACATTTTAACGCTCTATGATGATCCAAGAAAGCTACCAACAGGCTCAATGATTGGCTTACTTCATTTAGTTGCATTTCATTTTAGATCAATGTACATATATCTGCATATCGGATTTGCATCAGAGTTTTTAAAAGGCTAACAATAACGTCAATGGCTGTCATGTCTCTTTGGACTATTTGTGGAGGACATTTGGACATTTATTTCATTCACCTCTCATTTCGTTATCATTTCATCTTCATGATCATTTCATAATCATCTCATATCATCTATCATCTTCATATCATTACCATTTCATATCATTCAAAATCATTTTATCATTTCATTTATCATTCATCATTTCATTATCATTTCATTATCATTATCTTTCATTTCATTGCATATCATTTATCATTTCCATTTCATTTCACTTATCATTACCATTTCATATCATTCAAAGTCCTTATCATTTCATTATCATTTTATCATATCATTTATCATCTCTCATATCCTTTCATTATCATTTTACCATTTCACTTATCATTTATCATATCATTTCATTTAACATTACCATTTCATATCATTCAAAGTCATTATGATTTCATTATCATTTTACCATTTCATATCATTTCATTATCATTTTATCATTTCACTTATCATTTATCATTTTATATCATTTCATTATCATTATCTTTCATTTCATCATATCATTTATCATTTCCATTTCATTTCACTTATCATTACCATTTCATATCATTCAAAGTCATTATCATTTTATCATTTCATTATCATTTTGTCATTTCATTTATCATTCATCATTTCATTATCATTATCTTTCATTTCATTGCATATCATTTATCATTTCCATTTCATTTCACTTATCATTACCATTTCATATCATTCAAAGTCCTTATCATTTCATTATCATTTTATCATATCATTTATCATTTCATATACTTTCATTATCATTTTATCATTTATCATATCATTTCATTTAACGTTTCCATTTCATCTATCATTCATCATTTCATTATCATTTCATGTCATCATCCTCTATCATATTATTTCATTAACATATCATTACATTATCGTTTCTGCTCATTATCATTTATCATCTTATCATACATCTCATTATCATTAACCATTTCATTTCATATCGTTATTTATCATTTATCACATTATATTCATCTCATCCTATCATTTTCATATCCATTCATATTACAAAGTCATAACGCATATCATAAACACAACATTCATTTTCCATCATATCATTATTATTTATTTACATTTGAAAATCCAAAAACAAACATTCCATACATCTTCATATCATTTTTCAAATAACATTTTTTTTCATATCAAATATACCATGACATATTTTCACAATCACATCATAAGTCATCCACCTGCATGACATCATTAATACGCATCATCAATCATCATCATAAACATATCATACCAAAATCATCCTGCATATCATGTTAGTCATCAAATCATTCAAATGCATACCAAAATCCATAACATATAGAAATAAATACATATCACATAATCAACAAATCATGATAGACATCAATCATCTCATAAATGCACATCACGTCATCAAAAATCATCGCCGTTGCATATCATCACTCTTCAAAAATGATATAAATGTCCAATGTCCAAAGAAACTAAACAAGTCCAAAGAGAAATACATGGGATATGATAAAAAAAATGGCATATACAGGCTCCAAAAATGATATACATCACAAAGGCTAGTTGGTCGATGCCCTTGATGGAGTTGGTCCGAAAGGAGGTGGCCTGCCACTGGTACCTGTATCGGGATCTCACCAAGGCCTAGTAACCCCTAGACTTTGAGTACGTGTCCATGACCTGCTCCTGATCCTTCTGTGGGACCGTGGAAATGGCTCTCTACGCTCAGGAGCATATAACTCCTCATATCTGACTCGATAATACTAGGCCTCCCTCACCATCTCCATTCCCACTGCAATGGCATCCCGTAACGAGGCACTCTCTATAGTACCCATCAGTCTCTGAGCTATGTCCTTGGCCTCTGCTGCCCTCCATCTCAAATCATCTCTCTCGGTGATCAGCTGAGCTATCTATGGGTCTGGGGCAGGCGAAGCGACCTATACCTGTGCCTGAGTTTGAGCATGTGCTAGTTGTGGCTGCAATTGTGCTATCACGCTCTGTGCCTACTCTAACTGACCCTGCATAGTCTGCACCTGGGCCTGCAAAGTGGCTATCTATGTATGTTGGGAAGAGGAGGACATCTTGATGACCATCCATGGTCTACCACCAGATCTGGCCCTCTGAACAACCTGGGCACTGGCTAAGTTTTCCATCCTTTGCCTCACTAACCTCTCTGCCTCCCCTCCATCATCTCCCCTATCATCCCCACCATCTGAGTGGTCATCATCACTATCACCCTCCTCTCTGTCATCCTCTTCCTCCTCATCTCCAGCCACACCCTCCTCCTCTCCACCACCGACTGCCTGCTCTCTGCCAGCCACACCCTCCTGTCACCCATACCTCTGGCTGCAAACTCACATACTATGTGTACGCCACCTGGTAAGTAATATAGTGTCCCCATCTAGGATCATCCTTGTGCTTCCCATAATGAGCAACGCCCTGTGGCATCCCCTACATGAAACTGTACTATCTTTGAACCTGCAAGGCAAAAAATCGCTCAATAATGAATGGGGTCCGTCCTATCAGATACCGGGGTATACAAACAAATGTCATCTCCAGGTGATCTGTGTCCCAAGGCTCACAGTCTGTGTATGGTCTCCATATCACTGAGTCCACATCGTCGAGCACACGTCGCCAGTACTCCAACTTGCCCAGCTTGGGCTGGACAAGTGCACCTGAATATGCCTCCACGTATGGCTGCCCTAGTAGCCTAACCCTGGCACAATCTAGCCTCGTCACCGCAATATGCTCCCACGCCTAGATCTAGAGCAAAGTCACACTGCTAGCCAAACTCATTGACCCTCGATAGACCACCTGATGTAGATCATGATATAGATGTGCCAAAATATAGCTCCCCCAAGAATACCTCTGTGGCTGGGTCACCATCCACTCTAGCATCCTCCCCCACCCAACTGAAAATCCCTTCGACTGATGGTTTGGTCCAAGGAAGCCTCCAATAAATATTGCCAACATAGCAACTAATGCGGGATACCTGCTGAAATCCACCCATGGCACCTAATATCTAGCTATAAACGCATCACCGTAGATCCTCCTCAATGCCTCAGTCCCACCTATCTCCTTATGGTCATAAACCACAAGGGCACCTACAATAGGAATCCCTAGAATCTTATATACATCCTCAGGTGTCACGGTCATCTCACCCATCAACAAATGAAAGGTGTTATGATCGGAATGCCACCTCTCTGCCAATGCAGTCAGCAGTCCCCTGTTGACTCGAATCCCTCATGGGATAGTCAATAGAGATCCTAGTCCATAGGCACCTATCCACTGTACCTCTATAGGAGTCAACTCTCCTATCCGATCCCAACATATCAGGAATGGCTCTCTACTCTAGAGGTTGTCAAATACCTCCTATTGTCATCACAAAGACAACTAATCAGACTCATACCAAAGAGTCCTAGCATGTGCTCTATCATATCAATGACCCATATCAAGTGACCCATGTCATGTGAGTGACTCATATCAGTGACCCATATCACACAATCCAAACATCATTCTATTTGTTTTCTATCATTGAAAGCAAATTTATCAAGATTCATATCAATCATTTACTATTTGTTTTCTATTGTAGAAAACAAATTTATCAAAAGTCCTATTAGGCATTTAATCTTTGTCTTCTAATCGAGGAAGCAAAGTTATCAGTTAATCATCAACTATCAGCATGATGGCAAAACATTTTCTTTATCTATTGATCAAGGATGCAATATAGACCATCATTTTTTTTATCCTGACATTTTACCAAAATTTTCTCAGATGCGCTAATTTGCACCTCATATGCGCCAAAACTCAAAAGTGCTATAGTTTACCTCAAAAGCACTAAAACTCACTCGACAAGTTCTTACACCCTAAAAGCGCCACTTCATTAGCTATAAGTGCTAAAACCCTAGATGCACTATTCTAAGCAACATATGCGCTATTTCATCCCGTCGAAGCGCTAAAACACTAAATGCGCTAAACTACCCCGTGTATGCGCTACTTTGTACCCTACAAGCGCTACTCTACTTATGTTCTAGCCGATTCCTGGATGCGCAACTCTATACCCTAGATGTGCTAAAGTGCCCTACATAGTCGACTACCCTGGAAGCGCTACTCTATACTCCATATGCGCTAGACTGCCTGTTTTTACCCTACACCTAAAAGTGCTAAAGAACACCCTAGATGCACTAAAAGAAACTTTGTATGCACTAAAACAGGCTCGCAGATGCGCTAAAATGACATTTCTAATTCTAAATCCGCATAGAAAATGTACAAAAATCACTAAAAATCATGAAATTTCGACACACAAGGGTTTTAATTGACTCACCGGTGGTCCATACGCTGTTGGTCTCTGAAATCGATGCGCTCGCTCGAATCTGTGACAGTGATATGGGATCGACATCTCGCTATGTCACTATCAGAGCATCCAAATCACTGTAGTCAAAAGGTGAAAATGACTTTCACTTTTACCATTTCTACCTTATATGAGTCAATTTAGGAAGGTTTTTTTATGGCATTTCCTTTATTTTTCACTAGGGGCATCCTTTACATCAATTATCGGGAGCTAAATCACCAAATCACCAGCATAATGTCATCATCCAATTCAATGTTATCTTCATCCGTGATTTACCTCCCGATGGGGCATCATCAGCATCAGCATCAAAAACATATCAGGGGCAACAAATTTTATTTTATTTTTTCTTTGAAGTAATGCATTTCACACATCACTTCAAAGAGGGGCAAAATGTATATGCATAAAATTGGTCATATTTAATTATTCCCGACATTTAATTAAATATTTATTATTTAATTAATTCCTCTAAAAGTATTCTACATGTAATTAAATTTAATCAATTTAATTATAGTATTCATTCATTTTATTCTCCCACCATAATTAAATAAATCTATTTTATTTAATTATTCCACATATCTACTTGATTAAATTAAAAAAATATATTTTATTTATTTAAGTTAATTATCATCTTTTGAATTTAATTAAATCTTTTTAATTAAATTTAAATATCTCTTTTCTTTCTATTTTAAAACTTTCCTCTAATTATTTAAATACTTTTATTTAAGTAATGTCATTCTTTCAAATTTAATTAAATATTTTATTTAATTAAAGATCTTCTGCTTTCTTCAAATCATAATTAGATATTCTATTTAATTATGAAATCTTTTGATTTCCTCAAAATCTTAAATAAATATTTATTTAAGAAAAATCAACATGTACTCATAAATAAATAATTGAATTAGATAATTCATTATTTATCTTATCATAATCTTTCCATTTTTCTTCTAAAAAGATGATTTTTAAATCATCTCATCTTATCTCTTCCATTAAAATGGAAAAATCTAGCTTTATTCGTTTTCTTCTATTTTCTCTTCAATCTCATTTATCTTCAACCATTTGATCTGTCAGGAATTATCATAGCCATTGACTAATCCAGCCAATCGAAATCTTCGAAAAACTCTATAAATGCACGTGTAAATCCAAGCATTGGTTACAACATAGAACGAACACAACATACACTTGCATTCTTGCAATTTTAGTATTTCAGCAATATTCTCATCATAGCATAATCTTGTATTTAGCATAGTATGTATTTTTAATCTCATTCTTCAGTAGCCTACTTCGTTGAGCTTGGCATTCCAAATCTGAGAGCAACTTGAGCAAAGATGAAATGCTGGAGATAGAGAGAAATAAGATGAATTCAGAGAAGCTGCCATAAGAGTTTGTTTATTTGTTTAATCTTCTTTTAGCTTCTTTTGATTTAATGTTTTACTGATTGTGTTGTTATTGATTTAGATTGATCACATATTTCATACACACAGCGACTGTAGGGTACTTGGGGTGGATTATGGTGCTCTTGTCCTCTTCGACTTGGTCTGGTATGGGAAACAATTGCACCTTCCTTACAAAATGCACAGTCATCCGCATATATTGCCTTGCACGTACCTCTTTATCATCTTGAAAATCCCCCCAAAAGTCCTCAATGTGGTGGAGATGAGCGAATCTCGGTCCCAAATCCTTCCTTATGTGCCCATATGGATCCATTCGAGGGTGAGCAGTGTGTAGATGAAAGTGGTAATCCTTAAGTTCCTTCTCGGAGTTACCAGCGCACTGGGAAGTTTGTAGCTTATACATGCCTTGGCCAAGAGTCATGGGATAAGAGATCCCTGCTATATGTTTGCCACTAAAGATTGCCTATATGTGTTGGAGCTGCCGAGAAAGCTCCAATAGGATGATTCGGTCATTGGGGTATCGAGGCAACTTGTTTGGCCTTTCGGTGAAGCCTTGGGCACGTATGTATGTGAACTTCGGGTATTGAATGAAGACAAAGGCATATTTCCTCAAAAAATCCCGAGCACTGTGGGAAAATCTTCTTTCGAAATCCTCGACAATCACTCTGACAATATGGCCAATGAAGGCATCATTTACTCTACAATACTCCCTCTTGAAGCTTCGGTACTAGTGCTAGGGGTATCTATCATAGGCTTTAAGTCTTTGACCCTGCTCCTGATCAGGTGCCACAAATAACCCGTTGTATTGTCTTCGGTCTACCAAGGAGTACACAAGATATGATGTCATGTAGAATTTGGAGCTTTTCTTCACATCGACGAACTGCTCATGGAAGCAATTGCTTATGATACCTCCCCACTAAAATGCAGTCTTTGTGGTAACATCTTCATTCCCATGAAGGATTTGCTCAATGAAATACACCATCCACCCCTAAAAGAAGGACACGGTAGGGAGGCCCATAACCCTACTTAGCATTGTGACCAAATTGTGGCAGTCATCATAGAAATCATTGTAGAAGAGTTCGTTAGGAAGCTTCGTGGTGTTGCCCCACTTTTCCTTGAGCCAATGCTGATTTATTAACTTCCTGTAGCTCATAGGGTTAGCATCCCACGCCGCCTACACTCCTCAATGGTAGGTGTTTCCATTTCTTGAAACATGGGAATATGAAAGGTTCTTGTGATTCCTCTAGCTGACATGTCGGCGAGAATGTTACTATCCCTATCAATAATTGTCCTAGTGTTGGGCTGATACACCTGTTGACAAGCCATGACTAATTCAAGGGCCATAAGGGATGGGGGGAAGCCCGCAACTTTTGCGATTCCACTTTGTCTTATCAATCTTGCATTTTTTGTTTTCTGGATTGACCCTGACCCTTTGCGTAAATTCATCAATATTAACATGGCCTATGTTGGTGTCAGTGATCTCCTTCCAATCCATTGTAACCTTTGAGTGTAGAGGCTCACCCTGGAATTGGTATTTTATTTGGTCCTTGTCTTCTTTCCCTCGAGGAGTTTTTCCTAACTTCTTTCCTTTGTCTTTTTCGACAGTTGCCCCCGAAGCTCCCGCACCCAATTCCATATATTTTGCAAGCAAAGGCATAGTAAGTGCAATTGATCATGAAAGCATTCATGCTAGTCAAAATCCAAAAGATGAAATCCATTTTAAATAATCTATCAAGCATAACATGATACTTTTAACCCCCGATGTCATTGGTCTTTTGATTGAGGGCTTTGGGACAGTCCGGGCCCGGAGGGACAGACTTCCCTAGTAGAAATGTTGTTTGGAAAGGAGAACGGGGTGGAACAATCCGAGGGATTCTTTCCAATTGATTTTTTGATAATTTAAAAGGTTCGCAATGGAGAGGACCAAAATTAAGCATGTGGGTCTTGACTAGATTTCAAATTTGGGCTCACTTGGATTGATCTAGGAGCATCTGGAGGTCCAAGGCCAAAAAGCCATCTAAAGATGGCTGTTCAGGACGGTCGAGCAGAAACGGAGTCCCGAAGATGGAACTCTAGTGTCTGGGGCCTAGCTGATCAAAGGGCGGCCGTCAACTTACAATTTTCAAGTGATCCAGGTCAAAGGTGTCGGGATGTTGCGGAGCCATTGCCATCTACGATAGCAATTGCTGGACAGAAGTTTAGAGATTCGGGCCCAGGATGGGAGGAACCCGTCAGGATTTTTTCAGTTTTTAGTTGGACTGATGGAGCTCATTCCACCGATAGCCCAGTGGCGAGACATCACCCATTGTCCTAACGACCAAGAGTTTCCAGTCGGTGTGAAAGTATTCCTTGGAGAAAGGTCTCGGCGACATTCGAATGTCTTTGCCGACTGAGCATGTTGGTAGGAAAACCTTTCGTCAGAGAGACGTCTTGGTGAGATTCAAAAGTCCTGTCGACCAATCAAGGAGAATGCCCACCGGTGAGACATTTGCATCTTTGGTGAGAGGTCTCGCCGACTCCCTCGTGTCTCGCTGAACAAGCATATTGGCAAAGGGTTGATCCTCGGTGTGAGGTCTTGGCGACCTATGAATGTTAAGCCGACCGCCAATAGGCATACCGGGCCTGGCGTTAGTGTTTTCCATTGGATTCTGATCTTGAGTTTTTCTTAGCGACGAGCCACCTAGAGCCTGGAGCTCGGAAGGGCGGGCATGATTTTAAATTACTAAGCGGTAGAGATGGGACAGAGTCCCAGATGGTGGAGCCCAGTGTGGTTGAGGAAGTTAGTGTTTACACAAGCCTCCCAGCGGCGAAAGGAGGTTTGGGAGCCAAGGAGTGGAAGGATGTCAGGCGTTCACCGTTCACGACGATGAAGATCACACAGAATCTCAGGGATGGAAGTCCGAGAACAAGGACCCCGGCGGATTGAAGGACGATAGTGAACTTTTCACCAGCAGACGACGATGAGGAAGGCGGGCTCTGGGGCTCGAGTGGTCGGGGTGAGATCTTTGTTTGAATACGGTGGCATCTTCATGGACTTTCGGTCATGGAAGTCCGACGCCTCAGGCCCAAAGATGCAAAGCACCGACCAGATTTATGTTTAAGTTACACTCGATGGCCAGGGAAGGACGGAGGTCCGAAGATCCAGGCCCGGAGGGTCAAATTGCCATTTTGAAGATGTTCATCATTTTAGCTTCTTTGGCGAAGATAGGGCCTGGGGCCGGAGGGGACGAACGCCCCTGCGTGAAGAATAGCTGTGGTGAGGTGGAGCTCTGAATTAATCATGAGGGTGCTACGTTTGTTTTCTCAATTTTTGAGGACATGGATTTTGTTTGTTGTGCCATATTTTATCATCCACATGCCTTTTGGTTGTTATTGTTCATTTTAAGCCTTGGAAAATCATGAAAACAATGTTCGGGAGGGTGAACAAAAAACCTACCTCGAACACTTGATGCGGGGAGGTGTGTAACCCACAAGTAGTCGGCAAGCAAAGGCAATGGGCGTAAGCATGAAGGTCTCGAAGACAGTGGGCTCCTCTTTGGCAAGCTCTGATCTCTCACTGTGACACCGACAAGTGAGAATTATATACTTGGGAAAGCAATTTATACCCCAACCTCCATTAATGGCCACAATAAATGCAAGTACGGTAGACACTTAGGTCGGTGTATTTAAGTTTACTAACAACGGTAGGAGACCTAGGGTCCGGAAGCTGGGACGGTGCAGGGCAGTGGCCATTTAGAAATTTCAACTTGGAGGGGTCAGTAGCAGCAAAGAGGGAGCCAGGGCCCGGAGGGTGGAGTTCCGCTAGAGGTCCACAGTCAGGAATGGCGAAACCTTCACAGAATTCCAGACATATAAGTCCGAAAGTTTGGGCTCGGAATGTTCGAAAGCAGTCTTGATTTCTCCGTAAAGTTTCAGACGGTGATGATAGAGTTGGGACCTGAGTTCTGAGAAGATGAAACCCATCCGCCGTCAGGAACGGTGGATACAACAAGGAAACCTAGTCAGGGAAACCCGAAGGGGCGGGCCAGGCTGGGCCCAAGGCCCTTGGCAGAGGCAAACTGCCAGAGGGAGCTTGCAAGACACCAAAACCTGATAAAATGAGCCAAGGGGAAGCATGGTCAACCTATGATGAAACTTTTGGAAGAACATTGACCAGCTGGGGCACAAAAATGGGGCACACAAAATGAGGCAACAAAAAAAAATGACCCAGCAAGGCAAAAGAAAAAGAGGGTCCCCATTCTGAACGGGGTGTGTGTGCTAAGGGCACAACAAATGTCGCTCCACTGAGGAATGCTCTCAAGCGTTCTAAGGATAAATATTCATTTAGGACCCAGAATCTCTGGTTTCGCAGACGAGGAGTGGCTCCCAAAGGTGAATCTAGGAGAATGAGATCCCTAATTGGGTCAATTTACAGGACATCTCAGAAGTGTGTGTAGTGAATTTATTCCTTTCCTCAGGATGGTGACTAGGGGCTGCTAATCCAACTGAGCAAGTTACATAAATCGTCTAGCACCAAAATTAACCCGAATATTGCTCCACTGCTAGTCAGGCGTCCATAGCCCCGATAGAGTTACCCGAACACCCATACGGTCGCTTATTTTTTAGAATTTATTTTCTCTTTTGTATTGATATTTCATTCAATGTTCATTTTCAGATAACTTTCTTGCTCGACCAGGTAAGCACCGAAGCCTACAATGGGTTTGGGATTGCAGTGGTCACTAGAGCAGACTTGAGATTTTTCACTCACTATGGTGTCATAGCAACCATGGTATGCTCCTTTACAAATGATTATTATATGTCTTGTGCAAGATCTGAGATGTGTGTAAGGAGATCTAATCCAGGGTTAAATTCTAAGCAGAGTTCAAACAAGGAAATCATTCATGGGTAGCCCTTAGAGACCAATGGTCGAGAGTGAATGTTTAGCCAAAGGACACCAAGGATGAACAACAAAGTAAAATATTCGTCGAGCGAGCACGACCACTGCTAAGGGGCAGGGAACATCTTTTCTGAACAAAATAGCCAGGAAACAAAAGCAAAAGGAGCGACGTAAAATAGAAAGATGCAAGCAAATAAAAAGGGCAACCTATTCTAACCTATATACAAAATTTACAAAGAAGAGTTCGAACGAGCTCAAGCCTAGAAGTAATGCTTCAGGTGCTGCCCATTGAATGGCAACGTGACATTCTCATGAGTTAAGGTCTTTAGGTGGAAGGCATTGTCTCCCAAAATCTCAGCTATTTGAAAGGGGCCAAGCCAGAGCTTGTCGAATTTGTTGTGTCCCTCTTTCTTTTCGTGGGCCTTGTCCCAATATAGGACCAAATCTACAATTCTAAAGGCCTTAATTCTGGCTCAGCAGTCGAACCATCTCTTAACTACGCCCTGATGTTTAGAAAAATTGTCTATTGCACGATCTCGGACTTCCTCTAAATGCAAGAGCTTAGCTAACCGAGCTTCTCTACAATCTCCTCCCTCATAAAATTCGTTGATAAACTGAAGAGTAGGAATCTTTAGATGGATAGGAAATATGGGTTATAGGCCATAAACAAAGTGGAATGGGGAATCGCCAAGGGTAGCCTTATGGCAAGTGCGATCAGCCCAAAGGGCGAAATAGAGCTGGGTATGCCAATCCTTAGGATTCCTATCTAGTAGTTTTTTTATCTCAGTAATCAGGTTCTTATTAGTGGACTCAGCAAGGCCATTGCCTTGGGGTTAGTAATTAGATGAAAACTTAAGGGCAATCCCATAGTCAAATGCCCAACTCGCAAATTTCAATGAAGCAAAAGCAAGTCCATTGTCACACACCAAAGCATAAGGACAACCAAAGCAATTTAAAATGAAACTTTCTAAAAAGTTAGTAACTACTTCAGTTGTGCATTGCTTACATACAATCACTTCCATCCATCTTGTGCAGTAATTAGTAGCAGTAAGAATGTACCTATGTCCCACAAATGATGGAGGGCTTACCAAATCGATGAAATCAAGGCCCCATTGTGCGAACGACCTTACCTCCAGCACAGGCTATAGTGGGACAGAAACATTATTTTCCTTGGTGGTGGCGGTCTGACATGTGTGACATGAGCAGACATGACAATGAGCATCTTTGAAGACAATTGGCCAATAATATCCCCCTCTCAATATCTGATGCATCGTGGAAGAACCAGATCCATGGCCATTGCCAAATTTATCATGAAATTCTTTTAAGACCCGGTCTGCTTCCTCTTTACCCAGGCATCTTAAGTAAATGCCTTCATGGTTCTTCTTGTAGAGAATGGAACCTTGTAGCATGTAACCATTTCTTTTCAATCTAAGGGCACACTTTTGGACTCCCTGAAGGTGCAGCGGACACTTATGGTTCAACAAATAATAGACGACATTCTCGTACCATTCTCCTGGGGAAACATCCTTAAGCTGGTACTGCTGCACAGTGAGTTCGGGTCCAACCCCTACTGCTGCCTCAACAATTGTGCAAGTGCTTGTCCTCTCACCAGCTTCATCGATTGGATCTCCATGTCATATTGTTGGAGCAAGGTGACCCATTTAGCTCTTCATTCTCCCAATTCATTTTGCATGAGCAGCATTTTCATTGCTAGGTTTGGGACAATGGAAAACACTTTATTGTATAGGATATAATGCCAAAATTTCTTTACCCCTCTGATAAGATAATATGCCTACTTTTCTATGTTGTGAAATTTTAAGTCAGCGTCCTTTAGGGGAGCACTCATGAAGGTGATTGGGTGTTCATTTCCTTCTTCATCCTTCTGAGTCAAGATGCTAGCACAAGAATGTTCTGAAGTGAACGAGTAGATGTATAAAGGCTTCAGGTAATTCAGGTTGAGTAACATAGGTGTCTCAACAATAGCCCATTTAATTTCTTCGAAGGCTTGTTAGGCTTCAGAAGTCCATTCGACTTTGGTATCCTATTTCAACATAGCATTTAGAGGTTTAACAATCTCTGTGAAACCCGTGATGAATTTCTTGACGAAGTTAATCTTTCCAAAGAAGGATTTTAATTCCTTCTTGCTGCTTGGGGGCAGAATTTTTAGTAAGGACTCGATACATTTAGGGTCTATAAAGATTCCCTGTTCTGAAATGATGTGCCCAAGAAATTTACCTTCAGTCACACCGAAAATGCACTTCTTGGGGTTAAGGGAAACCCCAAACTCCCTACATCTCTGAAACATCTTGCATAGGTCAGAGACGTGATCGCTCTGCCTTTTAGAAAACATAATTAAATCATCCATGTAGATGATTATGCACTTGCCAATCAGATCCTTAAAGGCGGTATCCATGGCGCATTGGAAGGTGGCGCTAGCATTGATGAGCCCAAAAGGCATCCTCCTATAAGAAAACATCCCCCACTTAGTAGTGAATGTTGTTTTATGACGATCTTCATACTGTACCATTACCTGGTTGTACTCAGAGTACCCATCAAGGAAAGACATCATTTGGGACCCATTGACAATCTGCAACACCTCATCCAATGAAGGAATTGGATAGTTGTCTTTCTCTGAAGCTCGGTTCAAATTGTGGAAATCTACACACAATTGAATCTCCCCATTCTTTTTTCTGACCGGAACCAGGTTGGTGACCCATGTGGAATGCCTAACCGAGAAAATAATCCTTGTCGAGAGTAACTTCTACACTTCTTTGTAAACGACAAGTTCCAACAAGGCATTAATAGGACGTTGCCGCTGGTAGAATGGCCTCACTTCAGTCTTACGAGGTATGGTGTGCGTGATGATGGATGTGTCATATATTTTTAAATCCTCGTAGCTCCATGCCACCACGTCATGGTACTTTTGCAATGCATCAATAATTCCCTTCTTTTTCTCAGGCATGCACACTTTGCCAATAAAAACATTCTTGATCTTCTCGTTTGTCCCAAAGTTGTGAGCATCACACTGGCTGCTTATGGCTTCTTTGTTTGTTTGTTGATTCTAGTCTCTGATCTGGTCCAAATCAAATATACGTTCCAGCTAAACCATGCCCCTAGGAATTGTGTTGGTTTTTAGGTTAATAACCCCCTCTATGTCCAATTCGACTTCCTGCGGATCAGCTTCATCAATTATTTGGGCTGCGAAGACATCAAAACTCATAATAAACTCAAGAATATCTTTGTCATCATTGAAGACTTGAAAATGAGTGACATTATCTAGGACAGATGGCATAGATGTCAACTCAATGGTAAATTTCATAAGCCCGGACAAAGAGAGGGGTTGCAAAGTGCTGGCTGCTAGAGCCAAGGCATCAGTTGTACGATTTTGAGCATGAGGGATCAATTGTATGTTGAATGCATCTAAACCCTCCAAGAGATCCCAAACCCTATTCCTATAGTTTGCAAGCCTCCTATCATGGCAAGAGTACAACTTGCTAACTTGTTTAACTACAAGCTCTAAATCCCCAAAAACTTGTAGCATTTTAACATTTTTCTTCAAGGCCATGAGAAGGCCGTGGACCAAAGCTTCATATTCTGCCACGTTATTGGTGCAATAGAACTACAATCTATGGGCAGCAAGAAAGGTCTTATACGTTGGGCTGATAAGTTCGAACCTAGCACCAGCTCTTTGTTTTGATTTGGACCCATCAAATCAGAGCGTCCAAAGTTTGGAAAGTTCTTTGACTTCGGGTTTGACTAAGTTCTTGTCTCTCCTTGATTGGGTGGTTGCCTCCATAATCTCAGGAGAATCTTCTTGCCTAGTGTGTTGAATAGAGGGTGGTTCTATCAATACCTCCTTTGGCATTTCCTTTTGGAGGGCGACTGATTTCTTAACATGTTCTACTACTATTTGACATAAGCAGCAATCAAATTCGAAGTGGGCAACATTGTGAATCCTGCACCAATTCAGCAATAAGAGATCTTGGAAATTCATTCGGGCTCCTAGGCCGAGCTAATCCTTGGCACACTTTTCTATGAACTCTTGAAAACCACTGAGTAATCCCTAGTTGTCACCTTCATCAGGCTTGTCATCTGACTCTACCAACATTTCTGTACTCTGAGTCATTTCAGTAAAATCGGTTGGAGAACTGCACAACACTAGGAGTACTTCGGCAGTACATTCTTTCTGAGGTTTTTCCTCATTCTGGTAGGCAAAAGGGCAGTAATTTCCCAATTCTATCTCAACAAATAGCACTTCACTGAGATTATTGTATTATGTGATCATATATTTCATATGGGGTTCGCGGTCAATACATATTTGATTTGGCAACCCCTTCCACAACAGCCACATATGAGAAAGGTGTGTGGTAGTATATCCATTCAGCGCCTTGGTGAATTCCCTTCCCAGGATGATCCCATATGCATCGGGAATGTCTGCTACTTGAATATCAATGACCTGCTGTATCCTTGGATCTATAGCAATTTGCATCGGGATTCGATTTATTTCTCCCACAATGTTGATCTCTATTTTATCCAGCTAGGTCACCTTCCTCCTTGAAGGTGTGGGAGTAATTCCAAGAGCCTTGCATACTGCCAAGGGCATAACATTGGCAAATGCACCTGAATCGATCAGGCAGCTGTGTAAGTTCTTCCTAGATATTCAGATGGTGGTAAGGAAAGGAGGAGTTTCCAACCTTCCTTGGAAAATACCCGTGGGCATGTCCATGTGAGCTACGTGACCCCCATTCTTATCACCAATTTTATCCTTAGCATGTCTAGATGGCTGATCTTTAGAACCCTACCTAGTGTTCCAAGTTGGTTCCTTTTCTATTTGCCTACTGAAAAATTGATTTATAGGAACATCCTTCATTTTCCCAGTATTATCTTGTATATCTGGTTCTTGCCTAGGCTCTTCAAAAGTGACTCTCTTAGTTGACGTTTCCTACATTGTACTAGAGGATGGGGTCCCATTAAGTATCCTAAAGAAGGCGTGTCTTATGGTAGGGACTCTTAGTAGTTCAAAGGTAGACAAACTGATTTTTACCTTCTTGAACTCTTCTACCACATATTCACCCATTTGCTCAATCTTTGAACTAAAGGCTTGACCTATAGCAGAACTAGGAGGTTGGACTTTCATTTGATTAGACTGATTTTGGGATTGGCCTTGAGGTTAATTCTACGACTGATTTTGAAGCCCGTTATTGTTAAGATATTAGACGGGTACATGGGGAAGTCCCGGGTTGTTGCTTGCATTGAGGTCAGGCGGGGTGGCGAAATTGTTTGGTGGAGTAGAGGTTGTAAAAGGTCCACCCACCTGTCTATTCCTAAGGAAGTAGGGAGTTGATCTCTAGTGGAACATGTGGACCTCATCTATGAATGACTCTTCTTCGTGTATTGGACCATTATCTACTGAATCAAAGAGCTGAGCCAAAGTTTGTTCGTTACTTACCTCCTGCACTTCTTCACTCCCAATGGGAACAGGCTCCACTTCAGGCGTGTTATGGTCACCCCGCGGAAACGATGCTTGGTTAACCACGAGACAGGAGGATTCATACATCTCAGATGGGACAATGTCCCTACATCCGACATTATCAACTGCGTTTTGCACTTCTACTTGAAATATTTCGGCAGCTATCTAGAATTTGGGGCAATCCAACTCAAAATGTCTACTGGTTTTGTGAATTCGGCAGCATCCGGACAAAGCTTCCTCAGCTAGGTACACTCCACTAGTCATCTTTTTGTTGTTGGTCAGCTGGTCAAAAGGGGTAGGAACACCTCCATTGTTGGGCCTAGTATTCCACATGTGATTTTTCCTCTAAGAAGGTCTCCTTTCTGAATTTTGATTAGCGTTTTGTCCCCTATCATAATTCTTCCCAGAGGAAGTACTTGCTTCTTGGTTATCCCTACTGTCCCTATTGTCTCGGCTATCCTCATTAAGATTAGCCTGGAAATTACACTAGGAGGCCTGTAACTGATTATTCTGATTTTTTAGATGCATCATTTCAGTGGACATTTTCTTTATAATCTTTGTTAGTTCCTCCAACTTGTCTTTCTCAGTTGTGTTTCCTGGTTGCGGCACTGTATTTTTGAAAAAGACGAGCAGAGCTACCGGCTGATTCTGATGAATTGGAGGGAATTTTGGCCTTGGTAGATATAATGGCATCTGGGGCTACTGGGAATATACTTGCTATTGTGGAGCAGCTTGAGAATAGTTATGTTGTGGTTGAGGCTGTAAATAGGAAGGCACGGGAGGCGCATAATTCAGTGGCTCTCTAGGATGTGGGATGATGGACAACTAAGGTATCTGGTTCATAAAAGGGGTCTGATGAGTGAATGCTTGATTAAGCCGCTGAATCTGCATTGGGTGAGCCACTGGCCTCAAAGAAGGTAGTGGGTCAGAGATATTCTGCCCCAAATCTGTGCTGGCCACAACAACCTCTTTATAGGCAATCACTAATGAGGCGGGTTGCAGTTGCATCCTTTTCACCAATGGTGATGTGAGGTTGTCCAACGCCGCATAGTAGACTGGGAGAGCTGCGACATCATTATGAAGGTATGGGTCCTGAAGCCTTGTAAAGACATGATGAAAGCGGTCATTGAAGGACCCAATAGGTTCATTGATTTCCCTCCTGACAGACATAAACTGCTGGTAAATTTTTGAAGGACTGATGGGAATCTTGTATTTCTGCAGGAAGGCATTCTTCATTAGGTTCCATGAGGTAATGGATCCCCTTGGAAAATTGATGTACCAATAAAAGACTTCTTCCCCCAACAAATGCAGAAAAAAGGCGGCATGCGACGTCCTCATGGTCGACTTGCATTTTGGTAATTGTTGTCTCGAATATTTTGATATGTTCTTCAGCTGTTCTTTGTGGGTCACAAGGATAGAACTTCGAACAAAATCCCTCTAGATTTTTAGGCATATCATAGTAAGCAGCAAAATGTATTGGCAAAGGGTTATGTGCCAACCAAGCCATAGTGGGAGGTGGAAAGTAGTGTTTTCTGTTGAAAAGTAGCAAGTTGGACTTCCGCCTGCACTAGAACAATAGTCTGGAAATGCACCTATGCTGCAGCTATTTGGACTGTACCCTGGGCTGGAAGGGCCGGACCAGAGGCAATCCCCTAGCTGCAGGAGATAGGAGGTGCAGATGCAGTTTCAGATGGTCAGATGGAAAATGAAGGCCAGCTAAATGAGGGTGAAGGTGGAATGGAAATGGGTGGAATGGAGGGAGAGGAAGAAACAATGCTACTTCCCTTTACTCGCTTTGCCCTTGTCAGAGGCTACAATTCTTCAAATTCTCCCTTATTTGGCGTTGACCATAGAACTATTTGAAATCTCTCCAGGGAGAACGATCTGATTCTATCCAGCTTCACTTTTAACCTATAGCTTCGTATTACCAACATGTTAGGCCCTCCTTCTAGCACTAATTCTAGTTATGTTGATGTGTTTTTTATGCACTTCTCAACACAGGCAGTGCGTAGGTGCACTACCTCTCTTGAAAGATAATCTTCCACAATCAAATTGCAAAACACTATCCCAAGGTCTCTAATGTCAAATCTGGATAGTGCTTGGAATATCTCAATTGTTTGATGTGATTTACTAGAATCAGAAGGCGGTTTAACAGATGGGTTACAAAGCATGGGAAGTTGGGTCTTGAAATGGAGCTCCTAAGATGAAAGGTTGTTGTGCATTTGTTGTAGGTTCAAACAGAAGTCTTGAACTCCATTTTTATCCTTGGATTTAGTTTTACAATGTGCAATGATCCTTAGCATAGGTTACTCATTAAATAAAATGAAAAGGAGCAGGGAAGAGAGGAGGTTCCTGGATCTACAACTAATTATGAACAGTGATGATGGAGTTCCTACAATGGACAACTTCTTGGAAATAATATTCCACTTAATCAAAAATCTCACAGTCTCATGGAATTTGTGCTATCTTCTAAGGTCTGTGAATATTTCGTCTTTCATTCACCATAGGCATGCATGAACAAAGATGAAAGTTTTGGAGCAGCTTTGAATTTAAGCCTAGACTAACTTTACACA
>VDFB02320353.1:0-61457 GCA_007258455.2 Sequoia sempervirens | reverse complement strand
AGTTAGTAAAGGGTGTACAACCTAAGGAGAATGCCAAATACATAGCAAAAGAAGCGTCATTATTCAACACTCAAAGAGCACCAAGGAGAAATCGACAAAAACAGAAGGGGATAATTCAGAAGGCCGTATGAGTGAAGGTGGAAGCCGTACGCAGTAGAAAGAAGAAATCCGTACGCTGGAAAGAGAAGAAGGCTGTACGGTGGAGAGATAAGAAGAAGGCCGTACGGGTCAAGAGATTGAAAAAAACACGAGCCATCCACATCAATAGGGCCGTACGGTGGCAAATTAGAAGCATTCCAAAGTACGTATGACAAGACTTGAAGAGTGCCGTACGCAATTGCTATTTGAAGGCCGTACGAACTTTCCACCTGAAGGGCGAAGGCTTGGAAAAGAAATCCGTACGACTAAGAGCATTAGTCGTACGAAGCAAGGGGGACGAACGACTGGTAAATAATGAAAAGCCCGTACGCATTGGAGATTCAAGACACACAAGGAACAGAGGTCACAACTCCGTACAGAAGAAAACACATGCCGTACGTTTAAAGAGAAGAGTTGCCGTATGGAAGGCCATACACCACAAACAAAATAAGAAGTCCGTACGAATAAGGGAAAGTGAAGCCGTATGTTTCAGGAAGAAGGCCGTACGCACAAGAGAGAGTGAAGTCGTACGAACAACCGTACCATTCAAAACACAAGCCGTACCAAGTATTGAAGTTTGTAAAAGGCAAGCCGTACCAAGCATCGACATGGAGAAAGTAAAGTCTAAGAAAAACAATGCAAAATCGGTATTTTTCGGCTGCCCCTTGACCCCGCTGGGGGCGTTGCCCCCAGACCCCCGCAAGGGGCGCTGCCCCTTGACCCCGTTGGGGGTGTTGCCCCCAAACCCCTGCGAGGGGCGCTGCCCCTCGACCTTGCTGGGGGCATTGCCCCCAGACCCCCATCAAATTTATTGGAATTGCCAAATTGCAATACAACCAACCATCATAGTACAGTTACAAGAGCAGTTGGCAACTGAGCAAACGAGAGTGGCATCTCTCGAGGAGAAGTTGGCAGAGAGGGACAGAGTATTGGGTCAGTTGATAGAGAAGGATACCCAGGTGGCCAGTGCACGACGACTTTCAGCACAAAGGGAGAATCAATTACAGGAAAACTACGAGGAGTTGGCATTTTTTTGTTTTTAGTCGTCTGGAAGACGACTACTTTGTAGGGGGGGATGATGTAGACGGCCATGTTAATAAATAATTATATTGTAATCGACCGTACTAATTAAATAAATGTTGTAGTTGGTCGTACTGGGAATAGATAATGATAGTTTAAATAATACATGCACAGTTTAAAGTAAAAGTTGGATTAGTTGTCGGGCAGGTAGTTAGGAAGAGTTGCCGACGGTTGGTATCCCAACCAACCTCGGCCATCTATATATGTATCTTGTCATTTGTTGTCAGGGACAGTCAATTGCTATGTATTGTTGAGATACTTCATGAAATCAAGCAATCCATTGTGCTGCGCAATTACTCTTATGATTGTTCTGTGATTCAAATGTGATTCATATTCTAGTACGTACATTATGTTTGTGAATTATTCTCGTTTACTCCCGTAGTATGCTGAACACTACCCAGTGAGTAAATAGTGTGTTCGTATTTGTGACAAAGAATTTATCAAAGGAAATCTAATAGATTTGCACAAAGTTTTTTGATGAATTTTTTTAACAAAATTCATGGGTATTATTTTGTGAGGGTTTTTCAGAAGTTTTGGACGATTTTTGAATAACATCGGGGTGCCTTTTTTCATTCAAAATTGTGGGTTCATTTGTCAATATCGCACACCCTTTTTTTTGCATGTTTTTTGAGCAATTTTTTTTTGAATTGTGGGTTGTAGACTCACTGGGATTTCTGAGGCATTTTTCTATAGTTCTTGTGCCTTCTATGCATTTTTTGGAGTTGCGCAAGGAAGAACAAGGTTTTTTACAGAATTTCTTCAACATTTTGTGACGATTTTCCAAGAAAATCATGGCGCCCAAGGGTTTCATTTGCAATTTCAATTTAGATTGCAATATTTTGAATATATTGTTGGTTATCAATTCCCCCATCAATAAATAATGTATTACATGGGTTTATATTTGTTTTCGTTTGACCTATAGAAATGCCAAATCATCTCATTGGACCTATCCATGGCCTCATATAGAGACCGCATGGGGTTTTTATACCCATCCACCAATTTTAGAACCCTAACCAATGGTTTTGACACCTAAAACATGAGAGCTTATAAAAATGAGATAAAAAGATTAATAAAATTATAAAATAAAAAAATCAAAATCAGCAAATTAAAATATTAGAAATTTAGCAAATTGTAACATTATAAAATAATTAAAAAAAAGAAAATGTTGCTAAAAAACTTATCTTGAAATCTCCTCATTGCCCTAGGCAAATGTATATGAAAAATGGTCTTCACGACTCTTTTTGCTTTGGCCTTCCTATAGTAAGGATTCTCCAACCACTTTTTGATCACAAGCATACACTTAAGGTTGGGCAATGTGCTTGTGATACTCTGCAAGGTGATAAAATTAATGGCATTGTTTGTCACTATCTAGACAACATTCTTCATTCCCACCTCAATCACCACTTCATCCAATAAGTTGCACAAGTTCTCAACATTTTTATTTCAGCGGAAGCATCAATTGATTTCAAAAGCTTTAATTGTCTTGATGACTCTAAAAGGTTAATGAGTGTCCTGTTCTTGCCATCCATCCACTAGTTAAATAAAATGCTATAGATTTTTTTTTCCAAATTTATTTTTGTTCCTCTAGTAGCTGCTTTGTATTTTTTACTGAATATTGCAATAATGGGCCACTCAAATTATAGTGGTTTAAGTCACTTTAAGGCCTTAAGCCCCTTTCCACAATCAATGTAGTGTCCAATTGCTTCCAATAACGACTCGTCACAACATAAAATGAAATGTTGTTGTAGTACCAAAAATTGACACATGCCAACTTGACCTCATGTTGTAATTCTTTATTCCACACAACACCCTCCAATGAAGGTTGTGCAATAGGACCGTTACAAGGAACAAAATGTATGACCCCTTCTCGGTCCTAAGCTTATCAGTGACCGTTAGCCTATTTTCGGAGTCTTGTAGGCTAAACAGAGGAGTTTCAAGGGATTCCAAGATTCTTGGAGGATTCGTGTCAACACTTTTTAGAGGTGTATGCAGATATTGCTAGAGGGTTTTCTGGGTTTTCTTTGATCCTTGGTGGGCAGTGTTGTAAGTTTTAGTGCATCTCAGTTTGGGTCAGTTTGGACACACTATTTTTAGCAATTTGCTATTTTTTAGTAAGTGCTATTTTGGGCACTTGGTCTTGGTAGCTGTGTTGAGCAAGGTTTCTAGTTTGGCAGGGGTTGGGAGTTTCAACTTGGTGAGTTTTGATATTTTTGGCAAGTTATTCATCCACCATCTCTTAAGTCTTCGAAAAGGTAATATTATGACTTAAGTTATAAAGTTCAATTATGGACCCCTCCTTGTCCCCCACACCTCAGTTGATGACTTTAAGTTGTTTTTAAAGGGTGGTCATGTATTTCCTACGGTGGACGCCAAAATGGAGAACAATGAAAATTAAAATAAATTAATATTTCTTGGGAGTTGGGCATCCCCTTTGGAGGGAAATGGATTTCAAATTTTGGAGCCCTGATTTCTATTTAAACCCACCCTGTGCTCTCATTTGGGTTATGCCAATTTTGAGATAATGAAGTGCTGTCAAAATGAGGAGAGAATCCTTTGGGCTTTGAGGATGAAAACCCTCAAGGTGGCTTTAGTTTCGGAGTTGAAAGATACTCCCTTGCTGGATGTGGGTGTGGCTTCATTGCAGGAGTCACCATTGGAGCTTATTGGTAATGGCTTTCGGTTTGCTTTCAGTTTTGGCTTCTTTTGATGTTTTTTAGCTATGCAAATTTTGGTGTGAATACTGTTTTGCAGCGATTGGGAGTCTTTTGGAGTGATTTTCCCGAGGTTTCAGCTTGCTGGTTGCACCTTTCTCACCTAGGCTGTACCATATGATTTGCACTTGCTGATCGGAGGATTGCCAAACTTTTTGTGGGTATTGATGCATATGGTTTTCCATCGTTGTGCCAAAGTGCAGAATTTTTTGTGGAGAATTAGTGTTTTGGAAGACGGTCGCCCCCCTCTACCAGCCGTACCATTTAGGGCTCTTGTGCATTGAGAGTTGTGACAAAATCTGCCATCTTTCCTTTCTGTTCAGTTTGTTTTGGTGGTGCCATGATCAGCCTATAACATTGCAACCAGTTTGGGGATGTTCTTCAGTGTTTGGAGGGTGCTATTGGGTGTTGTGCCAACTTGTGGTTTGCTGATTGGGGAGTTTCAGACCTGTTTACAGCATTTCCTGAGTGTTGCAGACTTGCTGCAATTTTCTGAGTTAGATCAGACCTCTTTTTGCTTCTGTACTCAAGTATCCTTGTTGGGGTTTCATTGGGTTAGCTCATTTTAGAGGATTGATTGTTATTGGGGGTGTTGCTATCATATTTCTATCTTATTAGCAGCTGGTTGTACTTGTTAGTATCATTATATTGAGCTCACTTTGTAATGCTGATTTGGTAGTACCATTCAGTGATGTAACTCTTGTTTGGTTTGATGCTAACCCCACTAAATAAGTGGCATTCTCGCTGATTAAGCGGATGAACTCTCTTTGGTTTCATGTTATGCCTATTAAATAAGTGGAAACACAATTGTGTAATTACCCTCACAATTTGGTACATCGAAGTATCCTCTCCCCTTGCGCATCCATGCGATCTTGGGTGTAGATCTTTCCTTTTTGCTTTGGTTGGCTAGCCGCCAAATGTTTTCTTTGCTAGTTGTAATTCCCGTTGAATAAGCGGATGTTTCCTTTCATGTTTTGGAGATTTCATACTTAGCCCACTGAACAAGTCGTTTGCTTCAGCGGCATTTCATTGTAAGCCGTACCACCGTATGCACTCACCTTGCCCACATTAGGATCTGGGTTCTCAAAAGCCAGAAGGTAATTGATTTTAGTTGATTATAGCTTCACTCACCCCACTAAACAAGTGGTAGCTTTCCAATTATTGCAATGTACACCTTGCCACCGTATGCTCTCACATTGCCCACATTGAGATCTTGGTGATCAGAAAGTGGAAGGTAGCTTATTTCAGTTGCTTATCATTGTTATTTTGCGAAAGCTAACAATTGCAAAAATCAAAAAATTGGGGTGGATATTATAGTGGTATCAAAGCTAGTCATCATGCTAGCTTGTTCCTTACATTGCTTGCAGCTAGTAAAACTTCTCTATGAGTGATAGAGAAATCAAATATTATAACCGTGAGCAGAAGAGACAGTTGTTTCAGACTCCTCAACTTCTACTTGAGGAAACCTTGTCAGAAGCCCTCAGAGCCCACCACAAACCAAGGGGTGACAGTGACAATTTAGTCGAGTCCATTGCAGAAAAGGATAAGGGACTAGCCCAGCTAGAGAGTCCAGATGCTGGAGCAAAGAGGAAGTTTGGCGTCATGATGGATATGATGTCATAGTTGTTGGCTAAGATGAGTCAGAATGTGATGCCCACACCTTAGTTCCAGAATGGTGAAGCTAATGCTTCAAATGTTAACAGTGATGGAAGACAAAGTGGTTGTACGGTTGACATGGCCAGTGGATCCATTCCTAGACCCCTCCAACCTACCTTCACTCAAAGGGAGGAGCCTCTAGTTGAGCAAGAAGCTCAAATTCCAATAGCCGAGGAGGTAAGAAATAGTTACGTAGAATCTGGGACTCTTCCTACTGAGATCCGAGACATTCTGACCTTGGAGCAATTCATGAACCAGAAGAAGAAGAGAGGTGGTGAAATATATGAAAACCGAGGTCCTATGGCTCCAAGAGACTATCAACAAGCCTTAGGAAAGGTGACTCTAGCTTATTTTGATGGAAGTGACAAATGCACTGCTAGAGCTTGGTCTAAAGGCTAGACAATTATCTTTCATTGAGGCCAATGCCTGAGTTGGATGCCATCAAGTTTGCCACTCTCCACTTGGATGGAGTTGAACACTTAACCATAACCTTATTAATACCTATGATGAGTTCACCAACAAACTCATTGAAAGATTTGATCATAAGGATCCTGAAGTGAAATTCCAAGAGCTTGCCTAGTTAAGACAACACAACTCTCTTGATGCTTTCATTTCCGAGTTCCAAAGGCTTCCCATGATGGTGCTCAACATCACAGAAAGGTGGCTAGTAGTCCTTTTCAGTGAAGGACTAATGGAACCGTTGAAGGGATGGGTGAAGGCCTTTGACCCACCAACTCTACAGGAGGCTATCAGAAAGGCAAGGAGTATGGAGTTGGCTGCCCCTAGTCATAAATTCCATTCAAAGACTTTTTCAAACAAGAAAGATAAGAGGTCTTTTCACAAAGATGCAAATCAGACCAAGAAGTTTCCATATTGGATTGATGATGACCTCCGAAACGAGCTCCGAAGGAAGACACTATGCTTCACTTGCAAAGAACTGTGGGCCCCAGGACACAAGTGCTTCGAAAGAGGCAAAGTGCATCATTTGGAGGTGTATTCTTCTGATGAATCAGGGCCTGAAATGTCTGAACAGCAAGCAGATTTGGATGAAAATGAAGAAGAAGAGGCACCAGAAGAGGTAGAAGAGGATCAAGAAAGTGGGGGTGCATTTGCCCAATTTTCTAGCTTTCAAAAGAACAAGTCTTTTTGAGTCCGTGGTGTTCTTTGTGGGCAGAAAATCATTGCTCTCATTGACACTGGAGCAACTCATAACTTCATTGACGAAGGAATAATGGGCAAAAGAGGACTCAAGACTGAAGAGTTCAAAGGTTTCAAAGTCATGGTGGCGGATGGCTTCACAATCACTTGTACCCGCAAGATCTCAAACATGTCTATTCAGTAGGGTAATTATGAAGTTAAAGATGACTTCTATGTTGTAAGCATTGGTGATACCGATGCAGTTTTGGGCATTCAGTGGTTTCGATCTCTAGGAGAGATCACTTTAAACCTTCAAACCATGGAGCTGAAGTTTACATTGGAAGGAAGGTGGTTTTGAGAGGGATGTCAAATGGAGGCCCTCACATAGTTTCATTCAAGAGCTTGGAACAGTTGATTCAACATGATATAGTGGAGTGGGCAGCAAAATGTGTGATCATGCCTTCCAATCCTCCAAAAGAGAAGAGAAGTTATCATCCTAATGTGCAAGTTTTGCTCTCCAAGCAAAGCAATGTGTTGGGTGGCATTCCACTTGGGAGACTTCTTGAAAGGGGGATTGAGCATGCGATTGAACTTGAAGAGGGTGCCAAACCAGTCATCACTACTCCATATTGGCATCCAAAAAGGCACAAGGATGAGATCTAGAAGGCCATCAAAAAACTCTTGGACATGGGACACATTCGCCCAAGCAAGAGTCCATTTGCTTCATCAGTGGTTTTGGTGAAGAAGAAGGATGGCACTATGCGCATGTGCATAGATTACTAGGCCCTCAACAAGCCGATTATCAAGAATCAACACCCTATTTCGAGAATTGATGAGCTCATTGATGAGCTACATGGAGTAGTTTACTTCTCCAAGATAGACCTCAGATCAGGTTATCATCGGATCAGAATGCAAGAGGACATTGAGAAAACTGCTTTCAGATGCCATTTTGGGCATTATGAGTTCTTAGTTATGCCTTTTGGCTTAACTAATGCACCTACGACCTTTCAATCATGTATGAATCGGGTGTTTAACAAGCAGTTGAGAAGGTTTGTGCTAATCTTCTTTGATGACATCCTGATCTACAGTAAGTCGTGGGAAGAGCATCTCAAACATTTGGAGGAGGTTCTAAGCATTTTGGAGGCTGAATTTTTGTCTGCTAAAGAATCCAAATGTGAGTTTGGTATGACCAAACTCCTCTATCTTGGTCATGTTATCAGTTCGAAGGGAGTTAGTGTGGACTAGGAGAAAGTCAAAGCCATCTTGGATTGGCCACCACCAGAAAACCTCACTCATCTGAAGGGGGTTTTGGGTCTTTGTGGGTTCTATAGAAGGTTCGTGAAGGGCTATTCTCAGTTGGCTGCTCCTCTCATGGATCTTACCAGAAAGGGGGCATTCACATGGTTAGACACAACACAAGGATTTTGATTAGTTCAAACACATTATGAGTTCATGTCCTATTTTTGCTATACCCCAGACTTCTCCAAGCCATTCGAGCTACAGTGTGATGCTTCGGGAGAAGGAATTGGGGCTGTTCTAATGCAGGGCAAGCACCCAATTGTCTTTGAGAGCCGAAAGTTGAGTGGTGTGGAGAGGACATACTCCATTTATGACAAAGAGATGCTTGCGATCATGCATGCCTTGGCCAAATTTTGGTAGTATTTGGTGGGTGGCAAGTTCATCGTGGAGATTGATCATAACAGTTTCAAGCACTTCTTGCATAAGAAGGATCTCAATGATAGACAATAGAAATGGGTCAGTAAGCTCCAAGCTTATGATTTTCACATAGAGTATGTCAAGGGGAAGAACAAGATCGTGGCCAATGCCTTGTCAAGAAGGCCACATTTGAGCTCATTGATGGAGATTACATCTGATTGGAGGGAGCAGATCCTTGCAGAGTATGCCAAGAACTCCTCTGCCACCAACATAGTTGATGGTACCTTGCATGATGAAAGGTACAAGATGGTGAATGATTTGATCTTGTACAAGGAAAGCATCTTTTTGGTGCCCGAACCAAAGCTCAAAATGAAGGTGCTTCAAACATTTCATGACATTCCCTTGGTTGGTCACTAAGGTTATTTCAAAACTTACAAGCAGATTCGGGAGAGGTTTTCATGGAAAGGGCTCAAGGATGAGGTCCTTCGCTATGTCAAAGAATGTCAAAAATCTGCCAACAAAACAAGAATGAGCACACTTTTCCTGCAGGATTGTTGCAGCCCTTTCCCATTCCTAATACAAAATAGGAAATTATTTCCATGGATTTCATTACGGGCTTGCCTAAGGTGCAAGGAAGGTGATAGTTGATAGCTTGACAAAGTTTGCACACTTCTTTGCCATCACTACAACATTTGCAGCAGCTCAGGTTGTTGATTTGTTCTTCAAAGAGGTGTTCAGGTTGCCCAAGAACATTGTGAGTGATAGGGACAACAAGTTCCTAAGCATGTTTTGGCAGGAGATTTTCAGATTGAGTGGTACAATGCTCACCCCAAGCACTAGTTATCACCCACAGATAGATGGGCAAACCGAGATTGTGAATAAGTGGCTTGAAGGGTATCTCAAGAAATTATGTTTCTGGACAACAAAAGGCTTGGGTGAGATGGCTCCATTTGGGAGAATATTGCTACAATTCTTCATACAACATGTCCATCAAAATGTCTCCTTTCATGGCCTTGTATGGGTATGAAGCTCCTAGCTTCATTGATTTGCTTTTTGGTGACAGTTCTCAAGCGAAGGATTTGTTGCAGCAGAGTCAATACATTTTGAAATCCTTGAAGGACAATCTCCAACATGTCCAAAATGAACAAAAGATGTATGTTGATCAACAATGTATTGAGCATGTGTTCGAAGTTGGAGACATGGTCTATTTGAGACTCAAACCATATTGATAGTCTACTCTCAAGAAGAGTGGAGTAGAGAAGCTTAAGCCATGTTTCTATGGGCCATTCAGGATCTCCAAGAGAGTTGGGGAAGTGGCTTACGAGCTAGAGCTACTAGAGAGTAACAAGGTACACAATGTCTTCCATGTGTCACGCCTCAAGAAGGCACTTGAACACAATGTTGCTGCTTCTACAGAGTTAACCCCATTGGATGAGGAAGGACATCTTGTTTTGGTTCCAGAAGCAGTAATTGATTTTAGAGAGCATTCATTAAGAAGGAGAACCATCAAAGAGTATTTGGTGAAGTGGAAGAATTTACCAGTCGAGAGTGCCACTTGGGAGGATGAGCAGATTTTGCAGCATCCAGACTTGCGATTTCTTGGGGACAAGCAATTTTGGGAAGGGAGGACTGTAATGTCCCCTTTTCAGTCCTAAGCTTACTAGTGACTGTTAGCCTATTTTCAGAGTCCTATAGGCTAAATGAAGGAGTTTTAGGTGAAGAGCACAAAATATACTGAGTGGGGGGGAGGGGGGGGGGGTGAATCAGTATATTAACAAATTTTTACCCTCTCAACTCTACCCACTTTAAACTCTTAACACAATATCAACCATGCAAGAATATAACAATATGAACAAGTTGACACCAAGATTTTACGTGGAAACCCTTATGGGAGAAAACCACAGTACAAATAATGTACTTTATGAATTATATAAGTATTACAATGAATGCAGGCACCAACCTACTTGAATCACCAACTCTCACACTTTAGTAGGCACCAACCCACAAGGAGCATCAACTCCTATCTCCGATTTAGTAGGCACCAACCTACAAGGAGCACCAAACTCCTACTTGCCAAACACCAACTTAGCAAAAGATACTAATTTCAAGAATAGTGTTCTACCTTCAATATTGCTTTTTCAATGGATGATGAACAATTCTGCGCAAATATCCTTCTTACAAATCTGCTATAATCTTCTCTATGGATCTGTCATATATTCCTCTTCATTCAAATCTGCTCAACACATACACTCTATCTTCTTGTGTCTTACTCTCTCTTTCTTCAAATCAGATCCAAGTTATGCACCATCTCTTTACACAAAACAGGTATAATGATGACAACAAATCTATTACAAAACTGATTGCAATCTCTCATTAAACTCTTCATAATCTTCTCTTCAATCTGTACTCATTCCCTTTTACAGTTGCATATACTCCTCTTCTATTATGCATATACACATCTTTTATTTCTGCACATATTCCTCTTTTATGTTTGCATGAACTCTTCACACAAAACTACTACAAACTCTTCTTTCAAATCTGCTATGAATCTTCTTTAAATCTGCTCAGAAGTCTGCTCAAATATGCTCCATAAGTCTTCTTGAAATTGCTTCTTGAGTCTGCTCATATCTGCTTCATAAGTCTACCTGTGTTTGAGTGATTTACCTATTATTCCACACATTTTCACATACAGATCTGTATCTTACCATCTTGTCATACAAATCTGCATAGGATAGTCTTCTTAATTCATCATATAATCTTCTTGTGATTATTGATTTATCTTTGTATCTCATACACTTATTCCATCTTCATCTCCCATTACTCATATCTGCTCCATTATTCTATCCTTCTTAGAATCTGCTTGTGTCTGGATGATGTAACTTTTATTCCAACCACCACACTCACACATTCACAATCATTCTACCATCTTCATTTATATCTTCCAAGATATGCATTTCCCAAAGACATGCCTCTTCCAAGAGAAGCGGTTACATTTTGGGACATCACTTTCCATAAACTTAACTCTAAATAAACAAATCGCACCCCTTCATGGTCTCTAAATAAGACAAATTTGTCTTATATGCTTTTTGTCTTTATTTACCTCTTCAAAAGTAATACGAATCGTTGTATTCTTAATTGCTAATTTATTTAATCACTACTTTACAAAGGATAAAACAGATCGCTGCTTTTTTTATAATTTGTCTTTATTCATCTTGTCTTTTCTGATTTTCGTCTTATATGGTGTTTGTCTTATGTGCTGCTTTTCTTAAATTGTCTTTTTCCTAGTTTGTTTCTTTTTGCCATCGTTGTTTTTTTTCAGTTTTGTTTTTAGTGACAAGTTACTTAACTTTAAATTATATCTCACCTCCTAAATTTTGAATAAGACAATTTTGTCTTATTAACAAATCAGCAATTCTTGTCTTATTTGTTTTTGTCTTATAGCTGCATATTATATATATTTAATTGCTGCTTTGCATAATATAGTCTCTGCTTTTCTTTTTTGGGTCTGCATACTTATAAGATTTGATTGTTGCTTTCTCTTGTTTGGTCTGCATACTTGTAACTGTTCATATTCTTTATAAGGTCTCCAAAAATATCATTTGTGACAATCAGTCTCCTTATTTTAACTTGATATCAATGACAATCTCCTAACAATTCCATTCACACTTCAATGATAATGATCTTGTTCATAGGCCTTTGACATCAATGACAATATTGCCAACATCAAGGGATTCCAAGATTCTTAGAGGATTCGTGTCAACACTTTTCAGAGGTGTATGCAAATATTGCCAAAGAGTTTTTTGGGTTTTTCTTGGTTTTCTTTGATCCTTGGTGGGTAGTATTGCTATTTTTAGTAAGTTTCAAGGCATCTCAATTTGGGCCAGTTTGGAGTTTGGACACTATTTTTAGCAATTTGTTAGTTTTAGTACGTTCTATTTTGGGCACTTGGTCTTGGCAGCTATGTTGAGCAAGGTTTCTAGTTTTGGCAGGAGTTGGCAGTTTCAGCTTGGTGAGTTTTGATATTTTTGGCAAGTTATTCATCCACCATCTCTTAAGTCTTCGAAAAGGTAATATTATGACTTAAGTTATAAAGTTCAATTATGGACCCCTCCTTGTCCCCCACACCTAAGTTGATGACGTTAAGTTGTTTTAAAAGGCGTTCATGTATTTCCTAAGGTGGATGCCAAAATGGAGAACAATGAAAATTAAAATAAATTAATATTTCTTGGGAGTTGGGCGTCCCTTTTGGAGGGAAATGGATTTCAAATTTTGGAGCCCTAATTTCTATTTAAACCCACCCTATGCTCTCATTTGGGTTATGCTAATTTTGAGATAACGAAGTGTTGTTGAAATGAGGAGAGAATCCTTTAGGCTTTGAGGACCAAAACTCTCAAGGTGGCTCTAGTTTCGGAGTTGAGAGATACTCCCTAGCTGGATGTGGGTGTGGCTTCATTGCAGCAGTCACCATTGGAGCTTATTGGTGATGGATTTCAGTTTGCTTTCAGTTTTGGCTTCTTATGATGTTTTCTAGCTATGCATATTTTGGTGTGAATATTGACTTGCAATGATTGGGAGTCTTTTGGAGTGATTTTCCCGAGTTTTCAGCTTGTTGGCTGCACCTTTCTCACCTAGGCCGTACCATATGATTTGCACTTGCTGATTGGAGGATTGCCAAACTTTTTGTGGGTATTGATGCATATGGTTTTCCGTCCTTGTGCCAAAGTGCAGATTTTTGTGTGGAGAATTAGATTTTTGGAAGCTGGTTGCCCCTCTCTACCAGCCGTACCATTTAGGGATCTTGTGCATTGGGAGTTTTGACAAAATCTGCCTTCTTTCCTTGCTGTTCAATTTGTTTTGGTGGCGCAATGATCAGCCTATAACATTGCAACCAGTTTGGGGATGTTCTTCAGTGTTTGGAGGATGCTATTGGGTGTTGTGCCAACTTGTGGCTTGCTGATTGGGGAGTTTCAGACCTGTTTACAGTGTTTCCTGAGTGTTGCAGACTTGCTGCAACTCATTTTCCGAGTTAGATCAGACCTCTATTTGCTTCTGTACTTAGGTATCCTTGTTGGGGTTTCATTGGTTTATCTCATTTTAGAGGATTGATTGTTATTGGGGGTGTTGCTATCATATTTCTATCTTATTAGCAGCTGGTTGTACTTGTTAGTATCATTATATTGAGCTCACTTTGTAACGCTGATTTGGTAGTACCATTTAGCGATTTAACTCTTGTTTGGTTTGATGCTAACTCCATTGAATAAGTGGCATTCCCGCTGATTAAGCGGATCAACTCTCTTTGGTTTCATGTTATGCTCGCTGAATAAGTGGAGGATCTTTCCTTTTTGCTTTGGGCGGCTAGCCGCCAAATGTTTTCTTTGCTAGTTGTAATTCTTGCTAAATAAGCGGATGTTTCCTTTCATGTTTTGGAGATTTCATACTCAACCCACTGAATAAGTGGTTTGCTTTAGCAGCATTTCATCGTAAGCCTTACCACCGTATGCTCTCACCTTGCCCATATCAAGGTCTGGGTTCTCAAAAAGTTGAAGGTAATTGATTTTAATTGATTATGGCTTATCACTCACCCCATTGAACAAGCGGTAGCTTTTCAATTATTGCAATGTACACCTTGCTAGCATATACTCTTACCTTGCCCACATTGAGATCTGGGTGATCAGAAAGTGGAAGGTAGCTTATTTCAATTGCTTATCATTGTTATTTTGCTAACGCTAACAATTGCAAAAGTCAAAAAGTTGTGGTGGATATTGCAAAAAACAATCGGAACTATGGCTGGCAACATTGCCTAAACCTTGTATTTTTGACCTTGTAGAATTTATAGTTGCCAAAGCCTTTGCCATCCTCTTTTTCTCTATTTTGTTTTGATCATAAGATGTAAGGAGAGCGTTTGCCTCTCATTGAACTTCTTGAGATGCTTATTTACATGATGCAAAATCTCGGTAAGGGATTTGTGCAAGGTGATATTTGAGGCAATTTATGGCTCCTTTCATATCTATCTTGCAATAGTTGTAAATAACCATTCCTCGCTCTATACCTAGTGTCCCATGTTTTAAAGTAGGGTCCCTCGGTTTGCTGCCATCTCTTCTATTTGTGGATGCCATAAATAGAAATAAACCCTAGCAAAATAAACCCTAGCTTGCACTGCAAACTATTTAAAAAAAATAGTCAATAACTAAACCCTAGTATATGAAATTGAGAATGAAGGCACAGAAACAAAAACATTGGAACAGTGTTACATGCCTTTGAAATGTGGCTATATAAGAGCTCATTAGCTGTTTTTGTTCAATCCTGCTTCTCAAATGCTTGCAAATGCTCTGAAGCCTCCAACACTAGTGCTAAAAAAACAGATGCCTCAAATGATGTAAAATGAACTTTATTTTGGGCAGAATAAGCTTATGCAGGCACAACTGAGTTTTTCTCTCCATTTTGCTAGTTATTGGTGAGTTTTTGGACTTGTCAATGACTCTGCACCAAGTTATATTCACAATTAGTTGCTGTCTGGATAATCTCATAATTACTTGGTGAGTCTCTGTTTTTTGCTATTTTTTTTCAACTATGCATTAACCTGCAAAACAGATCTGCTGAAAGTACAAAACCAATGAGTAAAATGAAATCAGAATTACATTACATGTCTGAATATTTGTATTGTTCTAAATTTTCATGTATTACAAAAGTGAGTGCCCATGGTCATTAAATAAATCTACTGACTTGAGCACACACAAAACAGAACTAAAGTGCTCTGAAGTTGTTGTTTTACTTAGAATCCCTTTAAAAATACGAGAAAAAAAATTGCTCCTGCAGCCAGATTTTTTTTTCAAAGAGTTGACACATGTTCCTAGATTTAGGGATGCTAATACTAAATATTGAAATGGTAAATTACTTCTTGCATTAACATAAAAAGAGAGGTTACAATTTATAGAGTGCATAAAGCACTGTAGATATTAAATATCTACCTACTGACAGAAAATATCTAACCTAACAGATAGAAAATATCTAATCTATTAAATACATGACATTGACCATTAATATATAAGAATATAATTTATTCTAACACCCTCCTTTAATGATCAATCCGTCAACAACACCAAGGTGCCCTCTGAATTTTACAAATTTATCCGGGCTCAGAGACTTGGTGAGAATGTCTGCAGTCTGATCCGCCGTTGGAACATACTGCAGCTGAACTGATCCGTCTTCTACCAGGAGGCTGCGTCATGTAGACTTCTTCCTGCAAATCACCATTGAGGAAGGCACTCTTGACATCCATCTGATGAACTGTCCAACCAAATTGGGCTGCAATAGCGAGAAGAAGACGAATGGTGCTCATCTTGGCAGTAGGAGCGAAGGTCTCCTCATAGTCAATGCCCTCCCGCTGTGTGAATCCTCGAGCAACTAATCTGGCTTTGTACTTATCCAAAGTACCATCTGCATGATACTTGACCTTGTAAACCCATTTGCAGCTGATAGGTTTCTTCCCAAGAGGAAGATCAGAAAGGACCCAGGTGTGATTCTTCAGAAGACTATGATATTCTGTCTGCATAGCCTGTTCCCACTTTGGAATTCCTTTAGCCTCTGAATATGTATGAGGCTCGTAGATGCTGTGGATGTTGGCCATAAGAGCGAAGTTGACTGTGGACTGCTGCTTGCTCTTGCTACGAGTTGATCAGCCTTCAATAAGTTCATTATCATGAAGATCGCCAATTGTTTTGGCCCACCACTTAGGCCGACGAGTAGAAGTACCAACATCTGGAATAGGAGTAACAGCATCTCCTGGGATTTCTGGAATAAAGTCATCTGGATGTGAATCCTGAGGAAAGTCAGGTGGTGCGAGGTCAGGACCAGTAGACTCCTCATCTTCAGAGTCAGAATGCTCTGAAGCCCTCCCATCATGGGAACCAAGAGGAAGACGAACACCCTCATCAGGAACCTTCGTAGGTTGATCCGCAGGACTTGTTGTAGGAACAAAGGGACCAGTAGTCTCATCAATCACAACATCACGGCTGAATATGAGACGATCTGTCTCCACATCAACCAACCTGTAGGCTTTGTGATTGTCGCTGTAGCCAGTAAACATAAGTGTCTGGCTCTTGGAGTCCAACTTGGCACGTTTGGCATTTGGAATCCATACATGAGCGGTAGAACCGAAGACTTTCAGATGGCCCACCTTAGGCTTGCGTCCTGACCAGGCTTCTTCAGGAGTCATCTTCTTAACGGCCTGTGTAGGTGACTGATTCAGGAGGTAGACGGCAGTGGAGACTGCTTCAGCCCAGTATTTCTTAGGTACATGTCTGTACTCGAGCATAGAACGAGCCATTTCAGTAATGGTGCGATTCCTACGTTCGACGACACCATTCTGCTGAGGGGTGTAGGGTGTGGTAAGTTGGCGCTTAATGCCGTGTGCAGCACAAAAAGTAGAGAAGTCAATTGAACAAAACTCCCCCCCATTATCTGACCTTAGAGTAACAATGGGAGAACCTGATTCTTTCTCAACTAAGGCTTTTGAACTGCTGAAATGTGCTGAACACATCCGACTTTTGTTTCAGAAAATACACCCACATTTTCCTACTGAAATCATCAACAAACAATAAAAAATAGCTGGACCCAATAACAGAAGGAGTGTTCATCGGTCCACATACATCAGCGTGAACCAGTTGAAGTACCTTGGAGGCTCGCCAAGAATCACCATCCGAGAACGGTGTCCGATGCTGCTTGCCAGCTTGACAAGCTCCACAAACTCCATGATTTGTAGTTTGGATCTCAGGTAGACCAGCAACAAGACCCTCCCGAGATAACTGAGAGAGGTAGTGGACATTCAAGTGCCCATAACGCTGATGCCAAAGTTTGCTGATGGTTGTACTTTGGGCTACGAGAGCGTGCTCCTGAGAATCACCGGAATCAGCAAGTCGATACAGACCATGATCCTCAAGTCCTATCGCAATTGTTGTATGAGTCTCCCTATCAACGGTCTCCCTATCAACGGGGCTACAGGTGGACGAACTGAAAACAACATCTAACTGGGGAGAATGCCGCATGATCTGACTGACGGAGAGGAGATTATGTTCCATGCTGGGAACATAGTAGACATCGAGAAATAGCAGATTTCTTCCTCCTGAGTGAATCTGGACAGTGCCCTTACCAGCAACTGTGTACTCTTCACCTCCTCTGAAAATGACAGAATTTGAGAATGGTTCAAACTTGGTGAACCAATCCCGACGATGAGTAAAATGCCGCGAAGCCCCGGAATCGATATACCAAGCAGAAGAATGTACCGGATCTGCAGTTCTCTTGGCCATAAACGCAAAGAATGCAGACTCTTTTTGCTCAGGGTGCTCAGCGACATGTGCCTTCTGTTGAGATCCTCCCTGCTTCTTTTGTTCAGAAGCCAACCGAGTGTGACAATCAGCCTTAATGTGACTGTATTTGTGACAATAATTGCACTGAACGTTCTTCTTCTTCTTGTTGTCCTGTGAAGAACCAGAGCCTTTCGGCTGAGAAGACTGAGCCTTCCCTTTGTTCTTAGCTGAAGATTTGGCAGAGAACGCTTGTTCTGTGGAGGATGAACTGGTACTGCTTCCAAACTGCTGTCTCCAACGATCCTGTTGTAGAAGCTTGTTACACAAGTCTGGAAACTTCAAGTCAACATTTGTTGAAGTAATATTGAGCGTCTCAATGAAATGCTCGTACGATTTTGGCAAACTCTTCAAAGTAATGACGACCATGTCCTCTTCCTCCATCTTTCGTCCAATGGCTTCCAGCTGGTCCCGAATCTCCTTGATCTTTGTCAGATGCTCTTGAAGAGTAGTGTGCTTCTCGTCCATCATTATTGAAAAAAGCATGTTCTTAAGAAAAAATGCACGACTCTTATCTAACGTTTCATGAAGATCCTTCAAAGTTGTCCATACCTCAGCAGCTGTTTTTCTTGACGGCACTTGTGGCAGTTGATCATCAGTGACGGAAAGCTTGATGAGCATGACGGCTTCTCGGTTGCGTTCATCCCATTTGTCCTGATCCTTTTCGGCTACAGTGGGTCGAGGTGAGTGCCCCAAGATGACCTGATTGAGACAACGATATTCAAAGATCGTCAGCATACGCTGCTTCCAGGTGTTGTAATTCTTCCCGTTGAACTTCTGGCTGCTTTCGAGCATTATGTTCGTGAGAGATGCCATCATGTACCTCGCGGTCAAACTAGTGAAGGCAAGATAATGCAAAGAAAACAGAAATACAGAAACCCGAACACGGATTTTGAGGTTTTACTGAAAACCCAGAATAGATAAATAAAAACCCAGAAGGATGGAAGAATACCCAAAAAAAATTTGACAACACGAATTTTTAGGCACGGAAAACGAGGTACCCAGAAAAATCTAGTAACAACCCAATTGAGATCTCGCAAAACCCAGAAGGAATCTGCGATCAAAATTTTTTTTTGACTTCAAACTGAGGCACAAATTTCGATGCACAGAAAACGAGGTACCCAAAAAAAATGGACGACGACCCAGTTGAGATCTCGGAAAACCCAGAAGGAATCTGAAATAAAAATAATTTTTCGACTTGAAAAGACTGGTCAAAACCCTAGGTGAAGCACTTAGAAACCCTAGCCGTCATGAAAACCCGAAAAAAATGCAGAAAAAGAGCTCGAATCTGCACGAAATTTTAGCAAAAGAGATGCCAAACCCTAGGCGACCAGGTTGCAGAAAGAGGCGACCAAGTTCGAACACGAAAAACACCAAAAATCGTGCTCAAAAAACGTCTGAAAAACGCGGGTAGATTTTTGCACGAAAATCCTTCAAAACGCGGGCGAAAGAGGCAGTAAAATGCGTCCAGACGTAGCCACCAAAGAGGTCTGAGAAACACAGACAAATAAACTCGAAAAAAGCGACCAGAAAGAGCCCAGAATCGCGGCTAGAGCAGAACAGTCGCGCCCAGGAAAAAAAACGCGTTTCAGAAAATGCGGCCAGAAAAATGACTTTAAATCTGCGAACTGAAAATCGTGACCAGAAGGGCTTTGAAAAAACGTGGCCAAAAGACGAAAATCTTCAACACAGCCACGATTTTTCCAGAAAAAATATTCACAAAAAAACGTGAATCAGAAACCCTCGATTTTCAAAGACAAAACCCGCATAAATCAATCTTCAAAATCTCACAGAAACCCTAGGACAGAAAAAATTCGAATTATGGCTGCAGATAGGCCCACAAATTTTTAGGGTTTTGGTTCTTTTCTGCTCTGATACCATGAAATGCTAAATTACTTCTTGCATTAACATAAAAAGAGAGGTTACAATTTATAGAGTGCATAAAGCACTGTAGATATTAAATATCTACCTACTGACAGAAAATATCTAACCTAACAGATAGAAAATATCTAATCTATTAAATACATGACATTGACCATTAATATATAAGAATATAATTTATTCTAACAAATATAGGCATCAATCTATAGCAGCTTAATTCACTAACTATAGGATCTTTCTGCATCTGACCTTAGGACTAACTGCTGGTGTGCCAGCTGAAAAGGAACAGCAGCTGAGTGATTAAAAACTAACAACTTCATTCATCTTGCCTGCAGAGACTATGTCATGCCCCCTGATTGCAGCCTGCACAGAAATTAGATATAATTGCTGACTAAGGAGATCGCAGCCTTTACAGAAATTAAGGGTAATCGCTGACCAAGGAGACTTCAAAAGGTTCAATAGAATTCACTAATGAAAATATTAAATGCAGTGATTCCATATTAATAATTAAAAGAGTTTTGAGGGCAGCGCTTGGGAATAAATTAAAACAACATTAAGTTTAAACAAAAAGTCATAACCTTTGGAAAGGAGATCTCTATTCCAAAGGATGCATCATTTCATGAAGATATGAAGATATAAAGGGGAGTTCATTTTCTTGGGAGGAGGCATCAATGAAGTGGATTGGAAAAAAGGAAAATAAGAAATTGGAATATAAGAAATCTATTGGAAATAAATACTATTTTTAGCAAGAATATTATTCAGAAGCAAGTTTTAAAATATAAATTAGGAATAATACATATATGTATGTATATGTATTATAATTGCATAATGAAATGATATTTGATTAACAATTAATATGACAAGGTTCCTTTAGCAATCTATTTTGAATTTATAGAAGTGTTAACAATTAGGGAGTCCGATCAACCTTCCCGGTTCACGAGATGGGAAGTACCGGCCTTCCCTTCATCAAGTATGCCACCCCTGAGATGCAGTGCTCGTGGGGCTGGGAGGCGTATGAGTGCTCTCGGGCTTGTTGAGGGAGACAATCTTCATGCATCTTATCAAGCATGCCACCCCTGAGATGCAGCGCTCATGGGCTGTCATGTCCCCGAAATAGCAACACTAAAAAACCAAAACATTGAAATGCAAACGAATAAATAAAATAAATAACAATATAAATATTGAAAACATATATATATATATATATATATATATATAACAACAACTACCATCATGTATATAAGGCAGCGATGATGGAGACAAGCAAAACACTCTTAACCCATCTCACCCCCAATTCTCAAAACACAGATTACACACAACTTCGTGGATGATTAACTCAAGATCGACAATTATTTGTGTCGATTTAAATCGATTCACAAGACACCCAAATTTGAAAACAAATCGTATCTTTATTTATTCAAGATTCATGAAATTTACCTGAAAGTTACAAGCAACTCCATTGACCTCTGCTCTACTCACTCCTCCATATTCAATATGCAGCCACACATTTCTGTCAAGGCCCACATGCTTCCTTCTATGTTTCTCCTCCTCTCATGCTTCACCCACACATGCAGCCTTACCCATCTTCTTATGCATCTATACTAGCATTTGATTCCTCTTGTTCAAATCTGCATGATTCACTATTCTTCCCCCTACGTAGACTTTTCCCCTACCCTTCCTTTCTCTTTCCCACGCAAGTTCTTCTTGGGTGCTGGGTTTACAAATTTTATTCCTTGAGTTCCTATGCATGCCATCTCAATGCTGCATTCAACATTGATTGTGCCATTGTGGCATTTAAAAGGAATTCCTGCTGTTGTAAGCCTATGCCATGGCTTCTTCCCTTGCCTTAAATTCTGCCTTCATCATGGCGCGAACAAGAGGGGTGGGGTTTCTAGAAATTCTGCACTCTTTTGCAGCCCCTTCTTCCTACGCAACTCTGCCTTGAAGCTCCGCCATCCTCACGTTATCGATGCCATTTCTTTTAGAAGTTAGTTTTTGGAACTGAATTTGCAACTGAAAACTATAACCAACTTCCGACTGATTTTTATTTTCTTGGTCTCGGGTCCTCTAGGAATTGGCATATTTAAATGATCCTCCACATCATCGCTGCCCCCCCCGCACTCAGACCAATCCAAAACTTCAAGCAAACAAACACTGAAAATAAAGCAAACCAAAAATAAAAAGCTCCTGCGTCAAGCGATAAAGAAATACAGAATAATACAGTCATCCATAATTAGCAGTGATCATATATAATATAAGGAAAGAGCCTTTATAGCAGCGCTTGGAGTTTTTATAGGACAACGATCAAAGAAGGCAATGATAAAGGTTAAGAAGGCAATGATTAGATAAGAAGTTGTTAGGGCAGCAATTAGTATAATAGATAGTTAATTGAAGTGGTGTCTTTTTTTAAGGGTTGTCTCTTTTAAAAAGATATGTATCTTCATGTGTATAAAAAGGGCACAAGGAATGAAAAGTGGGGATATATAAGATACACACCAGCAGAGATATAATAAGCAGATTTCAGAAAATATGGCAGCGATTCCAAAAGTTAATATTAATCAGTCAAAACCAACAACGATAGGGATTAATTCTGAAAGGCAGCGATCAGCAAATGGACATGACCTTATTAAAGGTTGTCTATTCTAAAGGATGCCTCTCTTGATGTAAAGCCATAAAGGAGGATATAAAAGTAAAAAGAAAATGAATAGGAAAGGAGGATATACAGCAGATATAATCGAATCATGGAAGAGGAAATAAATAAGAAGTCTGGAACATATTCCTGAGTGCAACAACAGACATAATCAGATAAGTTCATTATTTCTATAAGATATATATATGTATATGTATAATATTTACGATTATACAATAATGACGCTTGCAGCAATTATTGAGCCTTATAAAGTAATTATGGTTCTTTAGTATGAATATGGATAATAGATTCTTATTCGTCTGATTTATATCTTTTGAATATTAAGATCAGTGGATGTCTATAGAAATACACTCATCAATCAGACATCAAATATCATAGGAAGAATACAAAGTATTATATATATATATGAATGATCTACAATCGATAAACAATAGCAAAAGTAATCAACCAACAACATAGCCTCTTATACATATACAACAGATTCAATCGGAGTAACATCATAATCAATTCCTGTGGTATGATGCTTATTTAATTAGATAAATATAGAAATTAAACACTGATATAATAGCATATTATGTAGCATATATTTACTAGTATTATTAACAGTGATATGATTCTGGTTTGACAATAATTGGTCATGAGGGGATGAGGCAGGACTGCAAGGAGGGAGAACTGTGAATGATTCCTTACTAGGAATGCCACCTCATGATGATGGTTAAGGATCATTGGTTAAGGACCACATGAGGCCAAGGAGGATAAGGTCCTATCCTTGGGCCTAGGGTCAAGGATCAAGGACACCCTATTATGCAAGAAGGGGAAACTGTGAATAATTCCTCTCTGGGTATGGCACCCCATGATGATGGTTAAGGACCATCGGTTAAGGACCACATGAGGCTAGGGTCGAGGATCAAGGACACCCTATTGCAGCCCCCACTATCCCCACTTGAATCAATTGTTGAAGTAAATAAAGAAGGGTCTTCAATCATAAGAGGATGGTTTGCAATGATAGAGGGAAACGGTGTAAAGCCCTCACTAGGTACACCACCTCATGATGATAGTTAAGAACCATTGATTAAGGACCACACGAGGCCACAGAGGATAAGGTCCTGCTGTTGGGCCTAGGGTAGAGGATACTTGGGGCACCTCATCACATCCTCCTCATTATGGTTGGGCCCACATAGTCCTTGGGACTCATTATAGTGATATATATAATCTCTCTTAGACCTAGAATTAAATGTATTGCATGGGTTATGCCTATCATGTTTATCTAACGTGGTTGCAGGTTTCCATAACCAGATTTACATCATCTCAATTTTAAGTAGGGAATTATACCTTTAACTATAATCTGCTATTGGTTTCATTTGGAATTGTGATTTCAGGGCAAAGTATAAGGTGATTCCAAAAGGGGGCATTACATGGGTTGGGAGCAAATGAGTGCTCCTAGGCTTGTTCAAGGAGGATGGAGTGCCTCCAAGGTGAACTGAGGGATGGTGTGGATGTGAGATTTTGCCATGTTCATGGGCCAGGAGGCGGATGAGTGCTCCTAGGCTTGAGGGACTTTCCAAAATACTCAAGAACTATTAAATAATGTATCCAATGGTAACAATTATTTTTTAGGGAAAAATACCTCTAGGAAAAGTGGACTGCAAGTCTTCCCAACCTCCTGTTATAACACTTCTGTGCAATTATCAGACTGTGTGACCTTCCATAAAGCATCTGCTATCATTCCAGCACACATAACAGTGTTCCACAGTCAATGAATGCTTGATCCAGCTTCATAGACCCAACTATAACACTCAAACTTGCAAACTGATCACCCAAAGCTGAACACAACTCTTTCTAATCTTCAACAAGCAGTTTCAGACCTGCAGTAAATGAATCCAGGCGCCTGATTACAGTCCAAAAGGTGCACCTTACAGCCACACATTGAGCAGCAATACATACAATCTCCTTATGGGTATGAGCCAATTCATGCACTAACCAATTTCCAACCTGTTCCTCAACATTTAACCCTCATTTTACTTGAAATGGCACCTTTAACAAGTGATTACAGACCTCTGTATTTGTAGATCAGATTTCAATCTGAAGACCAATACGCAGTGAAATGGCACGGCTCCCTAGGAGGGGTGATTTTCCTTATAAAATCAGTCCCTCACTAAAAATCACAAATGAGTTCTCTAAATGGGGCGCCCAGCTATGAGGAAACCAAGGGATCAATACCCAAAGCTATATTCTTTCACTACACGGAGATATGAACGAATTAGTGTTTCTAGCTACTCAAAAAATAGGCTTTTCCAAAACTCAGAAATGTCATACCAGCACTCAAAAACTGAATTAAACCTGCACCAAACTCACACGAAAATGGCATAAACCACACACCAAACCCAAACTCTCAAACCCTTATCAAAAAACTTCATAAATCTTCATATTAGAAACCTTAGGAAGAACAAACCCCTGAAAACAATGGTGATTCTTGAGGTAGAATCACTCCAACCAGCTAGGGTGGATATTTCACCACCGAAACCAGCAACCGAGAAGAGGGTTTTTGTCTTCAACCAGCATAGAACTCCCTGAGCTCATTCCTCCAGTATCTCCTTAAGTTGTCAAATCATCCATGACCCAATGAGAGCTCAAACTCATATTTATAAAGTGAGGGAAGAATTAGGGCAACCTGAATTTGAATTTGAATATTTTTCCCTCTCATTTCACTTTATGAAATGACATGAAATTACCCCAAGAGGGGCATCCAACTTTTTGCCTCCAAAATTTCACTTTTCATTTTCTTTTTAAAAATTAACATTTTAGTCCCAACTAGGCGTCCCACCTTATGAGGCATAACATTAACCTTAAAAAATGATAAATAACCTCCCTTTTAGGCGCCACACAAGGAAAAACATTGACCCTCTTTTAAAAATGTCACTTTACTAGGCCAAGGGGTACACTTCATGAACCCATGCCCCCCTTACTTAAGTTATAAAGCAACATTATAAAAATTAACTTTAAGTGATAATAATCAAATATTAATCCATCCACCATTAGAACTCACCAAGGCCATAACTGAAAAGCACTGTATTGGCTAAAAGAGGAATAGAGGCCAAACTAGGTGCTAAAAATAGCAATTTGCTAAAAATAGTGAGTCCAATCTCCCAATCCAACCAAATCAGAGCCCAACTAGAACTTACTAAAAATAGTCACTACTAAAAATAGCCATTTTGTTGGAAAGGACCCAAAAAAAACCCAAAAAAACCCTCAAAAGCTCATTGGTGACCTTAATTTACTCAGAACATGCTGACATGAATCCAAAAAGGTCAACGACAACTGCACTGCTTGAGAACTTGAAAATGGGGACATTATAAACTTCTCAAGTACGCTACTCTTGAGATGCAACGCTCGTGGGGTCGGGAGGCGTATGAGTGCTCCTGGGCTTGAGGGTCTTCTCAAGTACACCACCCCAAGATGGATGGACAAGGATCCGCCCATGCTCTCGCAATACAAGGACAACCATCCTTGAGATTGCGGTTTGGAAGTATTTCTAGAGAATTCCTAATATGATTGGCTATCGAAATATGCCTTGGACTAATCATTAATGGTGTTAAGATGCCTTTGAATTCAAATATTCGTAATGATATGAACTCTAGATCTAACTATTATAATGTTTTAGCTATGGTGTATTGTTCTCAATATTATGATATTTTATGTATTAATCTGAATATAACCATAAAGTTGACACTTGTTATTGCTAATATCAGTTTTTAGTGATTCTTACTGTTTTGCAAGCCTAAATTTAGGAATATCCCAAAAAAGGGACATTACAGACTATTTGGATCCTTAAGACTCACATTTGTGAAGGCCCATGTTTTAAGTCCTGCAGCATCAGATGACAGGATATCAAGGGCCTCTTTGTCTTTGGGTAGCCCTGTTGAGATGCTAAGAGCAATGACTAGAAGTTCCCTGCCAGAGTTATGAAAAATGCATTCCATGGTAGCCCAGGATAGAGTCCACAAACTGAAGGGTGTGAGATTTGAATACATTGGAGGTCGTCTTCAACTTTTCTGTTTCAACAACCATCTATTGCAGCAGGCCATTACACTCAACACAGAAGAGAATGATGAGAGCTTGAAATGCTTTAAGGAAGCAGGGTAAACAGCAAGGTAAAGTGGTGATTACATGAATCAAGGTGATATCAGATGAGTGCTTAGGAAACTTATTCCATCACATGCTTTGAGAAGGGGAATGTACACACTTTCATCTCAAAATTAAATTCTGTGAAATCATAGTGAAAAGAGAAGAGGGATGCATATGGCTCGAAGAAGAGCATTATAATATGACATCTTAAAAAAAACACTCTAACAATGCCGTATCAAGCCAGGGGTGAGGGTTGGTCAAGGGTGCCAACGTTGTTGATGACAATATTTGCAATAAAATCTGCAGCTTTGTTCTCTTTTACAGACCCAGGATATGGAGCAGAACTGATAGAGAAGGGCCCAACCCAATTTCAGAATTGCATTGGGAAAGTCAATGTCTATAAAAGCCTGTGTTACACGGGGACGCTTCCCTTGCCCCAAAACCCACTGTCCCTGTCCCCAGCCGTTCTTGGGACAGGGGGACACAAAGGGGACGTCCCCCAGCCGTCCCCGAAACCGCCCAACTAGCAGGAAACGTCCCCTGCCCTTTGGGGACGTTTCCCCGTCCTCGGTACGGATGGGGGACGTTGGAAACGTTCCTCGTTGTACTGGGGACGGCTGCGGATAGGGAGCTTCCTGGGTTAAAAAAACATTTAAAAAATTGATTTTTTAAATATTTCGTCCTCCTTTCTAAGGTGATTTTTGAGTTTGGGCTGTTTGACATTTTGTCAAACACTTGGCATGCAAAGTGACCGAGTTTTGATTTCTGAATGTTTATGCTTGTGTTTGATTGAATTTTAATGCCAAATCATTTGCATAAAACATATAAATGATAACTACTATCATAATGTCAACAAATATGAAACATTCAATCTCAAATCTGATTTTATTTGCACTATATCAAGTCTGAATACATTGCATTACAGGTCTGATATAAGTCTGATTTGATTACAGCAGCAGTCATTTCCTTCAAAATCTAATTTATATTGATTCTCAATGAAATACAAACATACCTGGATCATAGGCTACAATAATAAGTTTAATGACATTTATTATGCTGTTATACTACTGCTCACGCGATTTAATTACATATTGATATTGTTGTTAACAATTATTAATTTATTGACATATCTCTCTCTTTCCCTCTCTCTCTTTAATATATTAATAAATTTTGAGAAAATCATATATATATATATATATATGTATTTTGTATGTTGCCATCCCCTACCGTCCTCTAAAAATGCCCCCCTAGGAAACGTCCCAGAAACGTGTCCCCTGCTGTGCCCCTGTCCCCGTCCCTGAAACGCCGTTTAACATAGACAAAAACTCTTTACCACTTTAACATTGGGAGAAGCATAATGCGTTGTGAGCAAGTCAGTTTAAGCCCTTTTCCACCAAAGCAGCTGCCTCTGCCTTCTTGTTATTGTTGATATTGAGATTAATTGAGATGTATTTATGAACCATAGTTACCCAGAAACTCCATTATAGGAACATAGACAGCATATGGGACCTTGTACCCACAATTTCTGGGGACTACATTTATATATCATATAGCCACCCCTTATTCATTTATTGTGTACCTGAATTTGATTGGCGTTCCCATCCCTGCACCTGTACTGGCATCCTTGTGTCTCTTGGTAACAATGATATTATTATTTTTATAAACCCAAAATCATCTCAAGATGCCACCAGTGCCAGCAAGTCTGGGATTCCCATGAGACGTGTCATCAAGATTGAGCTTAACTGTATTGGGCTATGGGGCTGACCAGTGAAATCTTCCCTTATTAATTCTAGAACATTGCACCTTATTGGGAGGAATACATATTTGCTTTTAATTTTTCTGTTTTTATGATACTGTGGCAATGGAAGGCAACCATGATTGGCATACATAAACAATGATATGCTTTCTTACTTCTGTTCTTTGCACTTCTATTGGAAGTTCGGTTTTGACATCATAACGCCTATAAAAATATTTCATTGAATGAAATCATCTGAAACTTGAATTTTCTAATAATATTTGCAGGGAGAGGAATTCTATCATGACATTCCAACAACAGTGCATAGAAGCAAAGCTGATTGTCCACCTCCTCAGGTTCTTTTTTTTGTTTAGGCAAATGCTCAGTTTTCAGGATTCAAACTGTTATTGATTTTCATTTATATAGAGTGTTTAAATGTGGGTTTCCACTGCAGGAAACAGTTACTGTTGGGGTAGATGCATCTGTTCTTGAGCGTATTGCTAAGATCATGTCTTATCTTCGTTTAGGCTCCTCTGGAAAGGTATGTATCTGCTGTACTCCTTTTTTTCTCTTCTGGCATAAACTTAAAGGAACAGATAAAATTATGAAGACATGCATGGAATGAATCTTTTCAAATATTCTGTAGGTTTTGAAGAAAAAGAGGAAAGACAAATCTGAGGGCAGAGGTGAAGTTTAGAGCTGCTATCTAATTCCAAATATGCTTCGAGTATTTTTCTTATTCTGATATGCTTACTTGTTTGTTTGTTTGTTTTTTTCGGATACTCTGCAGCCAAGGTGCTCCAATCCTTGGCCAATGAAGATGGAATTGATTATGAAAAACAATCAAACATTGTTGATGGTTTCTCTAAGAAGCAGCAAACCCGAGAGATGCTTCCTCCTCCTCCTCCGCGCAAAGGTCATCTGGATGCTAAGGAACAGCCGTCTGAACCTACAGATACCCTTGAAGAGGATGATATATTTGAAGGAGCAGGCACTGACTATAATGTTCCTGGTGGTAATCAAATTCAGAGTCCTCTTTCAGAAGATATGGAAGAATCCCCTAGGGATGGGGAAAGGCAGTCATACTTTAATGACGTATATGGTCCAGCACTTCCTGCTGAGATGGCTGGCCAAGATTGGCAGCAACAAGTGAGTCTATGGAATGTAGTATGCATACTATTTGCAAGATGCTGATTTCCAATCTCACTAGTAGAATTATATTTCCAATCTCATTAGTAGAAACTTGGGTGTTTTTATACTTTGATGATGTAGTTGATGATAATGAGCTATACCATTATCTAATATTGTCATTGCAGGGTGGGTATGATGCTATTCAAGGACCAGCACTGCCGGAAGGTTATCAAGGAGAATGGCAGGAATATCCTCCACCACCACCGGAACAACAGGCTGGTCAATGGGCTCCAGAAGCATTGAATTATTCCGATCAGTATATGCACAGTCACATACCAGATTATAATGTGCAGGTGGGAATGTTCCCTCCGAAGGATCCTAGGTTTATGACACAGGAGGAAAAGGACCGTGGTCTTGGATCGGTGTTCAAAAGAGATGACCAAGGTCTTCAACAGCGGAGGGAGAGGGATGCACGGGAAAAGGATCCAAACTTCATCTCAGAAAGTTACTCGGAGTGTTACCCTGGCTACCAGGAATATAATCGGGAGATTGTAGATAGTGATGATGAAGATGACTTATCAAAAATGGATATGGGTGGAAGGGTAAGAAGCATATGCTTTGGGTAGAAAATGTTTTCATGCTAAACCATGTTTAGTTATTATAATCCTTACTCTCAATTCTTATCACTTTCTGAGGCTGTCTAATAAACCTATTTTGCAGGCTAAGGGGCGCCTTCATCGTTGGGACTTCGAGACAGAAGAAGAATGGGCAAAATATAATGAACAGAAGGAGGCAATGCCTAAAGCTGCTTTTCAATTTGGAGTGAAGATGCAAGATGGACGTAAGACAAGGAAGCAAAATAAAGACCAGAAGCTCACTAATGAGTTACATCAAATTAACAAGATTTTGGATAGAAAGAAAAAAGATAAGGCAGATGCTTATGATGATAGTGGCCATTATGATGATGAAATACAACCAGGGAAGAGGCTTCGTTTATAAAATCTCTGTTGAGGTGTTTGTAAGGTAGTTTTTATTCATCTGTGTAACAGTAATCCATTCTCTGAGAAACATAACAAGTTTGCCATGGAGGTATGCATGTAAGACTATAATGAAAACATGCTACAATTGCATTTCATGCATGTCACTATAGTTAGTTGTTATTCATCCGTGTAACAGTAATCCATTCTCTGAGAAACATAACAAGTTTGCCATGGAGGTATGCATGTAAGACTATAATGAAAACATGCTACAATTGCATTTCATTCATATCACTATAGGTTGTTTTCTTCTATACAAATTGCTTACTGTGTAGGTATTTCATGAAGCATTTTGATTCTTAAGAGTTTATCCATGTTTCACAGCAACAAGGTCTTCATATGTTTTGACATGAATTACATTTAGGTCTGTCCATATTGGGAATATAATGGCATTAGTTGTAAGATTTTATAACTCACAATTGGTGTGGATTGATTTTAATCTTTTTCTTTTCCATATGAGGAGCGATTGGTTTTTTATGGAATGTTACAAAATAACACCAAGACCACACTCAGTGGGAATTTAAGCGAACTGCATTGTGTATACACTTTGATGGTCCAGCAGACAAATTTGTTTTTAGGATGTTAGAAAACGAAGTCATCATCACTGTCCTCATCAATGGATGCACTGTGCAACAGGTAGAACATTTTCCTAGATGTATCTATACGACATATTTAAGTTTTGAATATGCCCCTAAAATGGGTGAACAAAAGGATACAACCCTGGTAAAGACAAATATAACAGATTGTAAATGCCATCCAGTGACAAAATATACATTTTCTTTACAGGTTCTAACACTATTGAGCCTTCTGGCCCTGGCCATTCTTTTCCTTCAACGTTTCTTTTTTCAGCTCACAAAATAATGTGCTAGCGGCATGTTTTAAACTTGTTCTGCTGCTAGAAGCCCATTAGAGATGGAAAATGGAAGACTGTACTCAAAGTTCTTCAGTAGCAAGAACTTCGCGCCTTTGTAAACTTAGGCAGGGGTGTTTCAATTGAAAAGCTTCACTTTTGGGTGTGTTTTGACCAAAATTAAAATATAATGTATGTTTAAATATCTATCTTATCTATTTTAATTTTGAATTAATCAAACCAAAAATACTCCCGATAGTTGGAAAATCCACCTCTTTGTAAGCTACTTTTGGTTGAATTAGTGGACATGGCTAGAAGAAAGAAGGAACCTCTTTAGACACAAAGTGCATTGCATTATTGTTGACTAGTTCTTCTGGAGATTATGTTTAAGACATTTTGATATTTCTTAGTGCATGTACTGTTTCTGCAATTATTGATGCGACTTGCAGCAAATTTGATTATTTTTTTGTGCTGGGATGGCTTCCTTTATTGGCATTGCATTTGTACTTTGATGCCTTTACAAATGGCCTGGATATAAGGACTAACGTGACTTTAAATTTGCCTCTTGTCTTTAACAAATTTGGTATTTTTGACTGAATCGTAAATCTGTGATACGACTTTATTTTTATGTTTACCTAATTTGCAAAACAACATGCCACTAAGCTAAAAGTTTGTTTACCAATAGACAAGATGCTTACCTAGGAGATAGTATTGCATCATAAATTTTCAATTTTCTTTTCTTGGTAGATTTACTGTAAGGGAATAAAATCCCTTTTAATAAATCTAGGCTAATTAAATAATTCTATACAAATAAATCACAATGGACTCAGATTTGAGTTTAGGTACTGGGAATTGATGATTGTGATAAATAAAAATTCAGAATTGAGGGGGGGACACGGTACTTAGTTTGGGAATTACAATGAAGAATAAATATTGATGCCATACAAAATTGAGTCACCTTGACCCAAAAAATTAATGCTGGCAATTTGATTAGTGTCTCGGGAATCCCATGTGGGTTGAATCTGGATCTCTTTGGGTTGATCTTGAACTGCTTGGGGTTGACAATGTGTAGGATTGTCCTGTAAATTATGGGTTGATCTGGCTGACTATGGGCTTTTGTAATCTGCTTCGTGTTGATCCTTGATATTTGGATATACACAATGACTATTGTAAATAGGAATGCCTTAAGGGAGATAGTCGAGTTGTGAGGGTCAAGTTCTTGGTTAACTCCCTTTTCAAACCGACTTTATTCTCAAACATGTAGGTGCTCTACATAGTTTTGGTATATATTCTAATTCCGCTTAATACTCCATATCAAGATGTCCCATACTGATTCTCCTTGCAATTGCTTATGCTCTTCATTTTCATATCTAAATTAATTGCATAAATGAATGCCAAAAAACTGGGCAAACATGTATCAAATTTGAAATTTGGTTCAATTTTGAGTGGTTCAAGATTGATTTTTAGTATGAGTTTGGCCTGAGATAGGAAACTATTTATATTGAGATAGGGATTGAATGTGTGAATATGCATACAATTGTTGATACAATGAATGGTTAAAATGGTGAATATTTGTACTAAGAGATGTGATAAAGTCAGAGGTATGGGGTTTTGAGTAGTATGAGTTTGGCCTGAGATAGGAAACTATTTATATTGAGATAGGGATTGAATGTGTGAATATGCATGCAATTGGTTAAAATGGTGAATATTTGTACTAAGAGATGTGATAAAGTCAGAGGTATGGGGTTTTGAGTAGTATGAGTTTGGCCTGAGATAGGAAACTATTTATATTGAGATAGGGATTGAATGTGTGAATATGCATGCAATTGTTGATACAATGAATGGTTAAAATGGTGAATATTTGTACTAAGAGATGTGATAAAGTCAGATGTATGGGGATAGTTGTGGATGTGTATGGAATGGAACTAGATAGGGATTGGGGAATGATCAAAACTTAGCACAAGAGTGTCACTTGGCTATATGTAATTGTATTAAGTCATTGTCTCAAAATGGGCCCAAGATTAAATGGGAATTTGTATGGGTATGCAAAATTTCACTTACATTTTGTTGGTACATTAAGGTGCATGCAAATTTAGCATGCACATGTATTTGAAAGTACGTGAACATTCTTAACCAACATGAAAGGTAAATGTTGACATAAAAGTAAATGGGTTTCATATAAAGTAATGGTACCATTTTGAATTCTTTGCATGATACTCTCCTTGGTGTAAGCATTCCATAGGAACTTGCAAAACAAAGAAAACGAAATCAATTATTTTCTATTATGCAAGTCAAATAAGTGCAAGCTAATCCAATTGTCTATGAAAAACGAAAAGGAGAGAGTAAGGTTAGAAGTTTTGCTTGTATAGAAAGTGATACTCAAATACTTTGCCTAGGCAACAATAATGCAGTTTAGCACTTCAAGCATTAATATGTAATGCAATCTTGATTTGTCTAGGTATGTTGATGAGTATGTATAGTGTAGGTAGTTGTTTGCAATCTCGACATAGGAGTGTTAGCGACAATATTTTTTTTTGCTCCCCACTCCAATTAGTTGCATCTATTGGATGCAAGGGGTTGGATAAGCACATAGATAATGTAAAACTATGTGATACATGCCATAGATAGCATTGAGTGACAAATAAGTAAGACATCAAATGATAAGCATGAAAAAGATATAGATTAAAGATAATAATCAAGGTACATAAGTTTCCCTCCACTATAGGCAAATGGAAGTAGAAAGAGCCCTACATGCAAGAGAATGATCATGTATGCATATTTTAGATGGGAATGGTGTGGTGTCCCTGATGTGGCTCTCAAGTGCATAATAGGGCATGTGCGCACTTAGTAGGATGGGGAAGGCATGCTGCCCCCAATGTTATAATATAACTATTAGGTACATGACAAGGCATGTGAACAGTCATTGATATGAAGAAGCCATGGTATCCCAAAGATAGTGCTTAGGAACATGTTGATTCCTGCAGGCAAATAATGGTGTAGGAAGGCATGATGCCTGCCACATCTCTTGAAGGATAAGGCAATGAAGTGCATGAGTAAATATATGATTGTGAAAGCATATGGATAAGTGGTTGCCCTTAAATGGGTAAAAGATAGTAAGATGAGGCTTGTAAACAATGTGGGCCTAGAAATATCATAAGCAATGTATGGTTGTGCTCAATATAAGAAAAATGATAAGAAAAAGACATACCCCCAAAAACTAGGTATATGTCATGTGATAGTCATAAATATGTAATCAAGTCAATAGATGGGCATGTAAGCATTAAAAATAAAATGTGACCATGAAAATACATGTAAAGTTATTTTCTTTCTCCAATTTCTCTAGATGCTATAGTTGAGTCCATAATAACTACTATAGGCACATGATATAAAGATAAATCATATGAAAATTGACATGTGTGATTGATAATCATTGTGGGATTAATATAAAAGCATCATAAATTAGTGGTAATTGTAATCTCCAATAGATGTCATGTGGGCAATGTCATCTCATAAATCTATTAATGTAAGATGTAGCATAATAAATGCATGAATATGAAAAGTAGCTTAAAAAAATGTAAGAAGCCTATTTGTTACCACCAAAAATGTGTCACCATCAATAGGATTAGTGGCACGCAAAAATGGGGATGCATATTTAATAATGTGCAATCATAAAATGGTGCATAGCTACATATAGGACGATGAAAACTTAAAAGGCCACTTTCATTATTATGGTCACCCTTGTGAGATCAACCTTCTAAAGCTTAAAACATACTTTGACATGAGGTGGTAGAGTATGGGTGAGTATTGAGTGTGGCAAGCTCCTAAACGTGGTGTCTTTTTTCACAAAAAAAACAAATTCTTGAAAAATATTCATTTTTTAAGCATATCATATGTTTTGTTTTTATTGCTTTTTGGTACCTATAGGAGTGACCTATTGTGTGTTGGATTGATAGGTGAGGTTGATTGTGATGTGTGAGATCGACCTACAAGAATGATGTGGTCCACATAATCAACTCCCAACAATTATATGTTATCTTCAACATTAATTTAGTTTATTTTTAAATGATTTCCTCAATTGGTTGTGTTCTAATATTATCCTTTCATGTCTATAGATGCAAATAGAACTAGAGACCCACAAGAGACTACAAAGCTAGGAACTTAATATGATTTTTTTCCACCCATAGACACTAGTCGAGCCTTATTAGAGGTAGCTTGGATTAGGCACATGGTTCAACTCCCAACATTATCCTATGATACTTGTAAGCTCATGACCCTAGCTAAGCAACAAAACTTTGATACAAACTCCTACCTCCTTACATGTGAGATGATTGTGACACTTGAAGATTTGTGGAGGATCATTTGCTTCACTATTAAGGGTGGGTAGGTATGTGAAGACAACATATTGCACAATAGGATAATGATTTATACCAATGGTGTGTTGATTGAGCTAGGCATGGATGAGATGGGGTCCCATATAGTGACATTTTACTTAGAAAACATCTTGCAAACATAAGTGGTTGCTCTTGATTGTTGACATCCTCATCTTATTAGATGGCAAGGGTTCAATCATTGCGCGTGGTCTTTGCTTGGGGTAGATGCATGTTGGCTCATCTTTATGATGATCTCCATAGGTTTGTGGATTGTAGTGATTCAAGAATTATAGCCACATACCTATTGTAGACATGGGTGTATGAACACATACACATTCTCCACCATATAGGGTTACCTTCAATAGTAGCAATCGATACATCATTAGTATATTGATTGGACATGAGTTGTATTGGTTGATGGAGAAAGGACATGAACTAATGAGCATGGTGATAAATTTTGATCATCTCTCCCCAAGGGATATCATATGGATGTCTTATAGGTAGGTACTGGTAGATGTAAATGATAGGTTTCAATTAGGTAAGATTAGGTGATGTAGGTGGTTTGTTGGGAGATAGTTCATAGAGATGGAGAGATTTTAGTTTGAGTGAGTGCTTCAAAAATTTGGTATTCACTAGATGGTGTTATTGGCACCCATTATTTATAGGCGACACTAGTGGTCTCTATATAGATGAGGTAGAGAGACATGCCCTTGATTATTGAGTAGATGTGTATATTATGATGAGTACGATGAGGTAGTAGAGCTAATATTGGGTCATGATGCAAGTGTCCATTGACTTTTAGGCACAATAGGATTATGAGAGACCACCCATTCTATGCACTAGATGCCCCCAATGATGCGCCATCAACCACATTATTTTAGGCAACTACCATGGTTGGAGATGCTTAGGGTCCTTTGGACATTGTGCCTCTTCAACAAATCCTAGTTGATGAGAAGTGGCAAGAAGGTGATCTAGGTATAATATAATGATTTTATCTTGTTAACTTTAAATATTTTATTGTATCCATGTATGAATAATTATGATAATGTGATATGTAGGAAGAATAGAAAATTAGGTCACCTTCATATCCTCCATTATAAATCATCTCTTTCAAGGTATCCCAATGGTCCCTATAGATCATTTTACATGTAACCAAATCATGTTGACTAGTTTGAACCATCATTCAATCTAATTAGCTAGTCTCATGAGGCCTATATGGGTGCAATTGTTAAGTGTGATATACTATAGAGAGATGATGATGATATCTTTGTTGATGTAGAGGAGAAAATTTGCTACCCTTGAGTCTCAGGACAAGCAGAGTCTTCAAGGAGCAAATGGTCCTCAACTACCTCAAGGAAAAAAGCTCAAGTGACAGGATAAAATGATGAGAGTTCCAGAAATAAAAAGAGTGGGTCACAAAGGTCTTCTAGATAGACTAACAAGCTCTCGCCCAAGGATGACAATGCAACTCAAGGATGAAAATGTAGTGCATACACATCCTAATGGCGCATTGGCATCTTGTACGAACCGAAAACTAAGAATGTCATAGAAAACAAAAAAATGACTACTTCTATTATGATTGCCAAGTACTCTTTAAAGACAAGAAGATAACAAAATGTAACAAAACTAGAATAAAGTAAACTAAACGAAATATAGACTAAATGGAATGTAGATGATAAAACCGAGGAGAAAGAAAGTGCTCACAACAACCCAAGTAATGAAGCCTCCAACAAAGAAATGTCTCCAACACCTGTGTACATAAGATCAAGAGAAAATGTTGAGGCTGTTTAGGGGCTTGCCTCAATCAAACCCCCATTTCGATGTTTCCACCTCCATGGACAACCAGATAGATAGATAGATAGAAAGATAAATAGACAAGAAGATAAAATGTATAGACAAGGGATGTGATAAATCCCAAGATGCTTAAAGACATAAGCCAAATAGATATACCTGCAAGGCTTGAGGAATCCAAAGCGAGAGAAAGAAAGAGAAAACCATGAGAGCCAAGAGAGTTGCAAAGAGTGTTGTGAGAACTTAAGACTATTGTAGCAAGCTATAGAGAGCTATGCAAGCTTGAGAGAAAGAGGAAAGCTTCCCAAGAGAGAGAAGAGAGAAAGAGAAGAGAGAAATGAGAGAGCAAGAGAGAAAAGACCAAGAGAGCGCAATAAATTGAAAGAGATAGATTTAAAAGAGATAATAGGAGGGAAAAAGAGGATGTTGAGCCATTACAAGTTGACTCGAGCCATTTCCATCGACCAAGGTAGGTGACAAGTGGAAACATTCTCATAAATAACCATTTGAATGTTAAAATGTCATGGGATGCTAGCACGACTCACAAATGTCCACACAATGCACTAGTGTCCAGACAAATCATGCTAAAAAATGGTGAGAATGAGGAAAATACAAGGTTAACATAGAACTGACACGCAAAGGTAGTTGCTGAAAAGGGGTCTTGAGCATCTTGAGGGGAAAAAGGCTAATGCAAGGGATAAGATGAGCCTACACAAATACTAAGTGAGTGGATACTAAAGTGTAGGTGAAATTGCAAGGGTATTTAATTTTTGACACTATAGCTGATAAGAAAAAATATGATCCCTTTGAACATAATGACAATGATAAGAGTCTTATAGATCAAGATGAATTCACTCATGGAACCTTAGATAACATTATTTTAAGTAAGCTTGACACAAGTTCTAGTCACTTGAGCATAAAGCGTCTTGAACTCATAGGCCAAGAGATATTTAATACAAGCTATTCCACCAATCCTAAATGCATATCGATTGGTCATACCTATGGTATCCTTGACAAGGGAAACCCATTTTTATCCCAAGGCCCTCATCACCCATTGATATCCTAAATCCCCACCACATGTAAGTGCCTTGTCACCTCCCCCTCCTACGCTAATCCTTCAACATCAAAACCTTTGTAATCCAACCCATCCCAATCTAGACACCAACCAAGTAATGTAACCTTCATGAATTTTCTCCAAGTAATATTCACAAAGGATCATAAGACACAAAGTGTAATCACAATTGTGGAATCCCACAACATCACTAACCCCATGCCATCCAAGCATGTCATCAACAATGTAATCATAAACCTTAAATCCATCCAATCTATCAAACCCCAAACCTATAAATTTTTAAGACTCTTCACCCATCCATGTGTGCATCTAAAAGAGTCTATCCACACATTAATCGTAAACAAAAAACATTACTCCTTCCTCATATCATCTAAACAAATCCGCCTATGTCAAGAGGTTGTTCTAAACCATGCCCAAACATGTCTCCTCCTAAATCAAGATCCAAGCATCCACATTAATCCCTTTCATTATCATATCCTCTCTCAATATTAGATCATCCTATCAAGTCCATCCCTAAACCACATTCTTATCACATTGGTTCCTCCATATTTTTCTAATCTAGTTTTCTCACCGTCAAGGAAACTACAATCACCACCACTCCTTACCCATATACAAGTAGATTCATATATTATTTCTAAAGAAATACTATCCCATTTTAAATTAGATTTGTCAAAACATGAATTATGAAGACAGAGGATTAGGCTTTCATGAACAATGCATCTTGGATCCCATACAACTATAAGCAAATCAAATATTATAGGGCCTTGTCAATGGATCTCACAAAAAAATGTTGGTAACACCTCCACTAAATTGAAGGAAAGTTCCTCCAACATCTAAATAGCTAACTCCCATTGCTCAAATCAAGATTTGTCTACTATCAATCGTTTCATTGACCTCATCGTCCCTATAATCACCATCATTCCCACCACCCTCAAAACCAATACTTTCATCAATACCTCTATCCCTATCCCTAACCCTAACCATCCATCGCCTAATATCCACCATCATGATCAAACAATTCACACATCATTTGATTTATTCCACAATGATGAAGCCATCACTAAATTCGTGGGATTGCAAGATAATATATCCCCATGGGATCATAGCATTTTCTTTGGAAGTGATTTGGATGCACAAGCATATGCAAAAAAGAGCTTGCAAAATCCAAGGATCACCATGTCACTAAGTAACAACATGCATTATTGAATCAAAATTAGATCCATAATCAAAGTAAAGCAAGAAGCCACAAAGGTCCCCAATCAAAAAGGAAGCACAAAAACAAGGTGGGTTCTAAATCACAAACAAGTAATGAATCCATGTAGAACATCCAAATCCACATCTTCAAATGTTAACTCCATCCCCAAATCCATAAATATGTATCTTCCATCTTGATCCCAAAATCCTTCATCAAAATCCATGCATTCCCATCCTAAAATCTGTAAATCCATTTTGGCCCCTACATCCTAAAGTCAAGAATCCTAACTCCCCCATCTAAATCCTAGAATTTTAAATCCCATTCACTTAAAATTCCACATCCTAATCCCAAGCTTTAATGTCCATCATGGTATGTGTCATTGTTGGTCATGGTTCCCCGTAGTCCCATGACATTTTCTCATGCCTTCACTATCCCATCCTTCCATTCACCTTTTCGCCATCATCCTATCCATTATCCACCATATCACACCCCCTTAATCCCAAATTCCACCTAATCCCCATCTCTCTCCATCCATTGTACACCTTCCATTCCCTTGGAAACATCCTACAATGTTGGAGTTATGATGGTACCATGTTTACATTTTGGAGAAGATGACTTAGCAATCAACAAGGTCTCTACAAATATTTATGAGTACAACAACAATCAATGTAGTGCATATGAAGCAATTATTTAGCAAGGGATACTATCTACTCACCATGGAAACATATGCTTGAGTTTGATCCTCCATCCATAATCTAGTCCAATAATTTCCAAATCCATATATCTATCCCTCTTGTCCCATTCTAAATAAAATAAAATAAATCCAAAAAATTAGTAAAGAGAAAAAGCATCCAGTTTTGAAAACCATTCTTATGGCACCTTGGATAGGTACCATAATGAAAACTTGTCAAATAAGCATCATACATAAATCCAATAAGAGCTCCCTACACTCAGGGGTAAGCTTCTCCCATTCTATCTACCTCATTCTATTTTCCCATCTATTACATCCACGTACTTATCCCATCCTATCCAATCCATCCCCTTGTTTTTGGCCTCAATAAGGATAGAAGTATAATCTCTAAATATTATTTGAACAATGCAAGCCTTAATAGTAGGAATGCCATGTAACTCGAGACAACTAAAGATCCAAAACCTTGAAGCTTGTGTGTGTGGCACTTAGGTGAGACTGTCTTGCCAGGTTAATTTTTTTTCATCTTGAGCCTATAAACTAAAGGGTTTCTTTCCTCTAGTTCTCTATAGATCTTGTAGAAAATTTGACCTTACCCAACCACACCTAGTTTTACTATATCCTAAGCTATTAATTAAATAAATATATATATTTTTAATTAATTCTATCCTTTCCCCCATTTTATCCTAACATTTAATTAATTAAAATTTATTATTTATTTAATTATTTTACCCTTCACTTGATCCCATTAATTAAATAAATATTTATATTTTATTTAATTAATTTCACATTATTTATAGGGCCTTCTTTTTTGCTGCCCTAATCAAAGATAGTTGCAAGGTGGAGGTTACTCCATACTCCCTCTCTGATCATCATCCAATAAGGGTAAAATTTGTGCTTAAGAATGGTGTAACACCTAATGCAGGCTCCAAAAATGGGTTTTGTCTTAATACCAACCTTCTTATTGATGAAGATTGTAAAAACGCTATTACCTCTCTTAGAGCTATTAATAAGTGGTTACATAGATCCTTATCTCCCATTGAGAGATGGGACTTGAATGTTCAAGGTTGGAAGATTCTTTTCCAGACCATAGGTAGAAGGTGTAGACATAGAAAATATACAAATTGATATCGCACACTCGATCCTGATCTACTAACATCGCCTCATCCTGAATTATCCCTCTATCTAACCATTTAATCGAATAAGCCTTATTTGATTAAATTCGTCATAATTCCCCTTTTAATTAAATAAATCCCTCGATTTAATTAAATCATTGTCTCTGTGTAATTAGCTAGGTCACTTCATCTTCCTATCTTTGATTTAATTAAATAATCCATATTATTTGATTAAATCTCTAAAGTTCATCTAATTAAATTAAATAATTCAAACATTTATCTAATTTAATCTAACATCACCACCTTTGGTTAAATAAATCAAAAATATTTATTTAACCTAGTCTAAATCATTCTCTTCTCATTTTGAGTTATTTAAATCCTAAAATATAAGTCAAAATGGTCAAATCAAAGCTAACATCATTTAAATTAATCAAATCATGATTAATGCTAATCCTAATCACTCCAATCCTCTAGATTTTGCAACTTGCATAATTAAATCATTTATTTGATTTAATAATTCTCTATTTACTTTCAAAATGACATCAAAAAGGGAATATTCCTCCAAGTTTGAAATCTACCCCCAAATAGACTTTTCCATCCAACAAAGCATTTAAAGCTCTAACATTGTCTCTTACATGTCTCCCACTTGGCATTTAACTCATCTTTCATCCCCCCTAAACATGTCATCTCATCAAATTCAAATTTCAAACTTGCACATGGACCAAAATGTGCTCAACCTTCATCCTATCAAATGTTGACAAGTGGCACCTTGCCATTGTGTTATCACGGAATCTAGCAACGCTCGTTCCACAGATAACCCCCCTACGAAACTTGTCCATTTCCTAGGATTTGTGAAGTTCAAGTATGCATAACGAGGTGATTTTCACGCCACCTCAAAATGCGTTCCAAAGCCTTGAATAGTCAATTCGAGCATCCCCCTATGTCCGCCTCGTGAAGACCTTCGAAACGAGCCCCTTCGCGAAGTCTCATTGTTCGTACTTAGCGAATTGTGAAAAATGTAGTAGCACTGAAAAAGTGCGCTCCTCATCACAAGCCAAATTTCGCTAAGTATGAAAAGTGTAGGGGCGCTAATTTTTAGTGCCCCTGCATGAAAGTGAAGTCTTTGAAAATGTAATAGCGCTAAAAAAGTGTGCTATTACACTTTTTTTTTCACACTTAGTTTTTTTCTTGCCTTGGCGCGTTTCTTCATGTTTTTCACATTTTTCGTTCATCGTGCCACTTTTCGTGCCTAAATTTATTGCTCGACTTGAGTTAGGTTTTCGATTTTCCCTTTTACTTAAAAGTGTTTTAGTTTTCTTTTTCATTGTTTATGATCTTTATTCTTCATTTCTTCATGCTGGGCAAGTTCTCCTCAAACTGCAATCACGTTTTTGAAAAAATCAAAGTTCCTCTTCAGCATTTTTCGCGGTTTCTCTTGGTAAGTCTTTCTCCTTACTTTCTTTTCATTCTTCTTCGATATTTTGTGCACGACTTTGAGGTTTGCATATGCGTTTTTATTTACCGTTTTTTCTTTATCCCACGCGTTTCTTGGTCGCGCGTGTTCTTCCCATGCTTCCTTTTCATGGTGTTTTTGTGTAGTAATCTCTGTCTCCTCTCACGTTTTTCGCCATCCCCACACACGTATTCTTTCTCTCCATTCGTGTTTTTGTTTTGCGTGCCCTTTCCATGCTTCTTCTTCATAACGTTTCAAGTGGCATCTCCTCTTCCTCGCGCGTCCTTCTTTCTATGCATTTAACTCCAACATTTTTGTGTTAGCATCTTTCCTTGTCGCCCTCTCAATCATGTTTTGGTGCGAACATTCAAGAAACTCATATTTTGTGAGTAGAATTCCTTGGCTCTTATCCACATTCACAATGGCGATGAAACGAATTTTAATTGCAACTCCATATAGATAAACAATTTTTGACTTCAAGCGTTTCATGTTACAAAGAAAACCCCAAGCGTCGTTTTCAAGCATCATTACATCTGTTTCCAAAATCATGTTTCAAATGTAGAGGCGCTAAAAAAGTGCGCCCTGGCATTTTGAAATATTTTTCTAACACTGAGAAATGCAGGAGCGCTATTTTTCAGCACCCCTGCATCAAAGTCTGAATTTCCAAAAAATGTAAGGGCGCTGAAAAAGTGCGCCCTTACACTTTTCACAATTTTTTTCCAGATGAACTTCAAACTTTCCTAATTTACTCCTGAACTTCTTTCCTTCCATTTTGTGCATCGTTTTACGTGCCTTGTCATCCGCTCCACACTTTCCCATCATTGTTGCTCGTTTCGCGCATCCCCATGCTACCTAATGACTAATGTTTGTTCTGGCTCGACACCTTGCAGTCTCTTATCAAAGATCTTCAAAGTTTGAGTGATCAAAGTTTCTGTTGTTCCTGATGACTGCCGGTAAACCACCATCTTCTCCAAAAGAAAAAGGCAAAATGAAGTATAAATATCAAGGTGTCTATCCACCGACCGTAGTGGTCTCCAAGGTGGAAGAGATAAAAGACACAGAGGTTGGCCATCAAGACTTGGTTGATTTTGTGAAGCAAACAGAGATGAAATCCCTTCCTGATCCAATGAGAGCAATTGTACACAGTAACCTGCATTTGGTAGCTATGTTCCCTACAGCTACACATAATATGGAGTTTGTTCTTCAAGTGGCATCTCACTACATCAGAGAAAGTAGAAGTGTGATTGATTCTTCTGGGCACGAGATTCTAAGACTCGACCCTGATTTCTTTGACATTGTGTTTAAGGTTCCTCAAATGGAAAAATACATTGATATTTTTATGCAAAAATCACAAGAGGTCTTTGACGCTGATCCCAACAAGGCTGAAAACCTGATAAATGCCCAATGGTTGAAGAAGCCTAGACAATATGTTTCTAGATGGCCAAAGGGACTCCTGCGAAGCAATTTCAAGGATGATGTCAAAGATATGATCACATTTTTAAGCAGAGTAAAAGGCTTGCCAGAATCGTCCACTTTTCACGATTGGATGTATGAATACATCAGGATTATAAGAAGACAAAAGGTGTACATTGACTGGGGAAAAGAAATCAGTGATGAAATACATGAGTAGCTGATCAATGCTCCTTCCACATTGAAATTCTATATGACTTCTTACCTGGTGTACGCGGCGGCTGTAATGAGACAATTCCCAGGTCTATCTACAAAAGGGAACCAGATGATGGTACATGTGTACAGATTTTTCTATCAACTGGAACTGAAGGAAAGCTTTCATCACTTCAGGCGAGTCACAGATGCTTTCTTCGTGCCTTTGCTTTTCAATTTTGATCTGGCTCTTGAAAGAAGGAGGGTATCTGATGAGGCTTATAAGGTGGTAAGTAAAGTTGGATGCCTATTTCTTCAATTCCCAACGTTTACTTACTTAAGAGTAGGGTGCTACACTGGCTGTCCTTACATGCTGCCACGTTATCCTTTAGATAAGTGGGTTCTCATGGAGACATGCAAACAGTTGATTTTAGTGCAAATAGAATGAAGAAGTAACCACAAGCGTGGATTCAAGTTCCCACTGACCATTGGCAGATATACTATCCCAACTGTACAAAAGGCTAAGTCTGTTTATACTGAAATGCAGACCATGACAATCAGACCTACAGGTATAGGTTTGATTTTGATTACCGAGATGTCAGAAAAATATTACAAAAGGGTCATCATCACAAGTACCGTTTTGAAGACATCTGGGATGATTGTAGAGATGAAGAAGCCATTCACAAAATGGATTATTGTAGGTTGACTGTTCAGCATATCAGAGACCTTGATATTGCTGAACTACTAGAGGATTTTGCAGATCCTGGTGATATCATGAATGCTGTCTATGATGAGCAAGGAATTGCTAAAAGGCCGTTGCTTGCAATTTAATGGTCTAGGAAAGAAATTATCAGCATGAGAGAGAGATTGAAGCCAATCCTAGCCAACACTGTAGAATGGTTACATAAGCATGGTTATGAAATGAAAAGTTTCATAACAGACTCGGAAGGAGAAGAATCCGAAGTAGAAGCTCGCCAACAGCAAGAACTCCACAACAAAAATAAATCAGCGGCTGTTCCCACTTCTTCACGAAGAGGTCCCAGGATCAAGTTTACTATTGGCAAGAAAGATACCTAGTCCGTCCCAGAGACAAAAACCACGGAATCCAATCCATCTCGCTCTAAAGGTAAAAATTCTATTCCAGAAGAGGTAGATTCCGATGAAGAAGGAACTTCAAGTGATCAATCCACTGAAGATGAAGACTCAGCAGAAGCAGACTCCGATGCAGAAGAGGTTTCTGAAAGAGGGCAAGAGTCTGAAGAAGATTCTGAAGAAGAATCTGAAGGTGATTTTGAAGGTGAACAGGAATCGAAGAGACAAGAGGGTGATCAACAGGAACCCGGGCATGATCAAGAAAGAACTACTTCTCTTGAGAATGAAGTTGAGGAAATTCCTAGAACGTCATCGCCTGTGATTTCTAATGTTCGTCATACCCCTCCAAATTCAAGAACTCCTCCACCTCCTATTCCCTCGTCACCTATTCCTACCACATGCATTCCTACAGTTGAGATATCCACTATCCCTGCAACATCAACCCTGCTTGATACTCCCTCAGTGACAAGCATTCATACGATTGATATACTGTCAAGCCCTCCATCATCCATTCCTAGCCTGTCTTCACCAACATATGATATCACTTCTGAAAATGAATTCAATCGTTTCATGAATGAGTCAATGCGTGATCATCTCAATGTACAATCTACAGGAGCAATGATGACAGACACTTCTCCTATTGTCACGATACCCATGGTAACTTCATACGTGACAATAACTTTAGAAGTAACAATGATGACTGAATTGACAGTGAATCCAGAAGTTCACACTTCCTTTCTTCCCCCTTGGCTAATATCTCATGTGTCGAAGCAGAAGAAGCAAATGATCTCTCCGGAGGAGCTCGACCTTGAAGAGATAGTCCTTCCAAAGGCTAAAGGGAAGAAAAAGGCAAAAGTATACTCAAGGCTGAACGTTGATAAGTCTGGCCACAAGTATGCAGAGATTGGCATACCACCGCATGAAGAAGGTGATGTCAATATGGAAGACTTCATGGTGACAAAAGTCCAGCTTGGAAAGGTTACCAATGAAAGTGCAAAGGTTGATGCACAAGTGACATTGTATATCTTGGCTGGAAGACTGGATAAAGTGGAGCAAGCTCACAATATGTACAAACAGAGGGCAGAGCATTATGCCACTGTTGTAAAGAGACTTGCAGGATCTCCAACTAATGCACAACCGCTGACAGTGGTAAGTATTGAAGACCCAGCTGTCAAGAAAGCTGAGAAGTTCACCTCCAAAGGTAGAGTGTTGTATGATTTTGTTGAGAAGATCATAGAACACAGATCTAATATCATAATTGCTACGAACGAGAAAACTACCTTGTTAGCCAAGCTCACCACAAAGCTTGATAAAGAAAAAAGTGTACTTTCCCAGGAGTGCATAAATATGGAAAAATGCCTGCTGACATGGTCGAAGATGAAGCAGGTAAAGCTCAGTAAATTGGTGGAAGTTGGGGTAATTCCTGACAAAGAAAAGTTCGTTGAGGGAAGAGAATCCTTGAAACATCGAATTCAAGTAATTCAATCTCTTATGGAGGATCTCCAACAAGTGCAGGAAGATGTCGAAGGACATCGTGTTATTCTTGAGAAAGGTATCAAAGAGTTGCCCGGTCAACTTCTTGAGGAGAATCGTATCTTCCTGCCGGCCACATAAATATCTCAGATCTTCAAAGAAGCCATCATGAAATTGATTAACAGTTCATACTTTTCAGAAGCCTCAGTAAACATCATTTGTTATACAAGGCTCACATTAGATAATCTGAAAATGCATCTTGACAGGTGCAAGAAGGTTCACTCATCTGCCATGAGATCGATCACGAGAATTCACACCATTGTGGATTACACCGTTGGTCCAGATGAGAAGTTCGTGCAAGAGACCAGGAAGAAATATGAAGACTTCCACGCCCAAGGCAAGGAAACATGAAGAAGCTTCCTGATCTCCAGTGTTAGACATTTCCGGTGCATCGCTTTATGCATCTTGTAAATATTTCTTGACATCTTAAATGTCTTTTTGTAAATTGTAATTGCACCAAGTTTGAAGATGTAATCTTTTGAAAACAAATTACACTTTGACTTTGGTCCAAGTTAGGTGAGATCTCCTAAAATCACTCACCCAACTTTCCTTAATTTCCTTAATTAGATTCCTAATTTTGCTCATCCCTCTCTCTATATAATGTGAGGGATTTCCATTGTAAAGTTTATCCTTTAGTATTTTGCGACAAAGTGCTGCCCTTTTTGAAGCAGAATTGTGAAACTTTGTGTTCATGCTTTGTGAATGAAATTCGATCAATAAAGAAGAAGATTGCAAGCTAGACTTTGTGTTGGATTCGATAATCTTACAAATTGATCTTATTTGGTGGTGATTAATTGATGGAATATGAAGGACTCTAAGTAATTTATGTAAACTTTGTGTTGCATCCATTATTTAGATTTGCATTTGTGTTTTGTTTATCTATTGTTGAATGATCTACAAGACTTTGTGCTTGTAATTGTTCATGCTCTCTGATAATTTGGTTGGATGATCTACAAGACTTTGTGCTTGTAATTGTTCATGCTGTTCGAGGAATTGCTGCGTCTAAGAAGATTTTGAGCTTCTAATGTGACAAACGATACACTCTTCATAGATCCACCATTGATAAAGCTACATAACGACTTTGTGCCTTCGTGAGCTTTCCCTTTTACTTTATTTGTTTATTGTTAATTACTTCTGGTATCTCTACGCTTTGCTTTGACAAGATAGAGGTATTGGTATTACTGCTAGTTGATCGTTTAAAGTTATTAAGAATTGTGAACTTCCAACAGTGAAGCATTGTAAACATCTTCTCTGAAAAAAGAGAGAAGGATGAATGTAACACACCCCCCCCACTTCGTAAGTATTGTGTACATTTTGTAATTACTTGTTTGTTTTACTATCACTTCTATCAGTAGTAAGAAGGGCGCCTCCCCTTTCCGAGAGGAGAGATTCATATCTCACATAGTTGTGGCTGAAGTCCTAGTTGTGTAATCTATCGAAAAGCTGATTACATAATTTTCACCTGACAATTTTTTGGCGACTCCCTTGGGGAACGACATACGCAATCTAAGCCTCACGCTTTTGATTGAAGTAAATAAGTTTCCTCTTTCTTGTTTTTCTTTCGTATATTGTTAACTCTATAACATCCATCGTATTCAGATCTACATTCTGGCAGACCAGATATATACACGAGGATTGAGGGCTCAAGGAGTAGCAGATCCACTTTTTGAGGAGTTGTTGCAATGCGACTTTCCATTTACTCTTCTGCGAGTACGATCACCACTGCAACGTGCTATAAGCTACCCTCCACATAGCCAAAGATCTCCTCTCCCAAGTGTTTGGTCTGTTTACCGCAGACGTCTTGTTTAGGTACCTGTTGCGCAACCAGTCATGGCCGCACCACCTACAGGACCATGGGGGAATGCTTTTGGTCCCCTCTGTTTGGCTGCACCTTTGCATGAACTACCGCGTGTATCCAGGAAACATCTCCCAAAGTTTCAAGGTGATGGCAAACAACACCCCGATGAGCACATATCCGCATTCTACATCGTTTGTGGTGTTCTTGGCATTGAACATGAAGATGTTTCTGTAAGATTGTTCATTGAATCCCTTCAAGGGGTGGCAGCCGAATGGTTCTTCACCCTTCCTAACGCCTCTGTCACCAATTGGGCCACTCTTCGCACTAAATTTGAAGAAAGATTTAAACCTGCTGAAGATTCACATGCTCTATTGGCGCAACTCACCACCATGCGTAAAGAAGATCATGAGCCTATGAGCGAGTTTGTGGCGAAATTCAATAAATTGGTGACGCGGATCCCAAATGATGCAAGACCAATGGATCATAACCTAAAGTGCTTCTTCATCAACACACAACTACCCAAGGTGAGTTTCTACTTATGTAGGGAAAATCTTGTTAATGTTGAAGTGACCCAGCAATTGGCTACCAGTTTGGAGGACGACATGATCCTTGCTAGAGAAATCAGGATGGGAACTAACGGAAATAAAAGGATGCAAGCCTTGAGGTCTTCGACATCCAATGTTAGTACTCCCAGTGCCAACTCAAATTTCATAGATCCCATGGTCCAAAGGCTGGCGAATGAAGTTTTATCTCTTAAGAAACAAGTTTCAAGCAATAAAAACAGTAACAATTACAAGGACGTCCCTAGGAGGACTTTCCCTAATTATGCTGGCAACAAAAATTAGAATTGTCTCCCAGCACCTCCAGGAAGGCTTGCTCTGGAAGCCTCGCCCGCTAACAATGCTGCGGGATACTATGAGACTGAACAAGATGATTATGCGCAGCCCGAATACCCTGAAGAAGAAAATGTCGATCTCTTCTAAGAAGCAGAAACTGAACCGGCTGGCGACTCCAAGATTAGCTATTTGCAAATGATGGAAGAAGAAGAAGAAGAAGATGATTTGGTGACTGACACTTACGCTGTTTTTACGCGGCATTAACAAAATCAGCTTGATAAAGCTCAAGCTACTGCTGTTCCAGAAAAAGAGAAGCCACCAGTAACGATCGCCAAAAGAGGATCTCCCCTCCCTTGGCAACCTAAGAAAGCAGCAAATCCACAACTAAGTGCACCTCGCTCTCCTTCATCAACTCCCGTTATTCCTAAAGCTAATCCTCTCGTTCCGAAGACCAGTGTACCTTTTGTGAAACCAATCAGTGAAGTTACAACTTCCAACCTACAAAGTTCTTTCTGGGCTTTTGATATTATTGACCATGCCAAGAAAACCAAGGTTCAGATGTCCGAGGTTGAATACCTCAAAGCCAACCCCGACCAATTTGACAGGCTTGTCAAGTTCGTCAATGATAAAAGAATTTCCCCAAGTCAGGATGCACCTCCTGACATCCCAGTTACTCCTAAACCCAAGACATCACAGAGTAACCTTGTATCTAATCCTCCAACCGCTTCTGGACGCATTGATCCATTTTTCATCTCCCTACTCGTAAATGGCTTCAAGTTGAGTAACTGTGTCATAGACTCTGGTGCATCCGACAATGTGATGCCCGCCAAGGTAGCTACTACTTTAGGCCTTGAAATGACCAAAAATTTCAGCCATTGTTTTTCCATGGAGAATAAACAAGTGCCATTAATCGGTCAGATCAAAGATGCGCAATACACATTCGCCGCATACCCAGAGAAGAAAATAAAAATGACGGTCCTCGTGGCCGATGTACCAACTTCCTATGGAATCCTCCTCGGACGCAATTTCTGCAAAGATGTTGGAGGAGAACTAAGTATGGATATGTATGAAGCAAGAATACCAGTAAAAGGTGTGATGCAAAAGCTGATCCCTGAAAAAGAATCAAAGTTTTTAGTTGCCAAGTCAGATGATCCCAGAGCTCAGATTTTGTTCGAATCCTTAGGCGTGGGAACTTACTATCTACAGATGAATGAGGTAGGGGAATCCTCAACTCAAAATGAGTTAGAAAATGATGATATGTCTTCCACTTCAAATGAGATGTCATTAGGTGATTTGTCTATCTCCGACCATGAATCTTTGTCAGATGATGAAGCTTTGGACTTCGACACTGTTAGCATTGGTGATCCCAACGGTATCTAGTTGCTCAAATTTGGTGGTAGCTGCTCTTCAACTAGCTCTAGAGTAGGAATGGTTTTTATTTCACCAATAGGAAATATTTTCCCTTTCTCCTTCAAGTTGCAGTTTGATAACACCAATAACACTGCTGAGTATGAAGTCCTGTTGTTGGGAATGCAAGTCGCGCTGAAGAAAGGTATAAAAAATCTTCATGCACAAGGTGATGCCGAGCTGATAGTATGTCAAGTGAGAAATCTCTATCAGACAAAGAATGACAGACTCAGGCATTATTATAATCTAGTATGGTATTCCGTTGAGGAATTTGAAGCTTTTGATATCTCTATTGTTCCCAGAGAATACAATACTAGAGCTGATTCCCTCGCAATCTCTGCCACGCTCTTGGTGCCACACAAAGACTTTCAAGGTTCTACCTACACCATAGAGTTGGTTTTCCGCCCAAGTGTCCCTGACAACTTAGAGAACTGGCAAATTTTCAATGACGATCATCAAATCATCGTCTTTCTTGAGAAAGTAGAGAATTTTGATGAGTTGTATTTTGAGGGCAGCGATTCTTCGCCTCAAGAATCTGTGTCTAATATAGATCTTGTCACGGGTGAAGAATATTTGCAACTCAAAGGGAATAAGATTCCCAAAGGATTAGAATCCTTGGAAAATATTTTTGACAAGCATGATTGCCACGTGAAGAAGCAACTCTCAGATTTTGACTCATCTAATGAAGTGGAACATATTAATTTAGGAACTGAAGCTAACCCTAAGATGGTGAACATTGGAAAATGTTGCACGACCGAAGAAAGAAGATAGTTTGCTCAGCTATTACAGAAGTATATTGATGTCTTGGCATATTCATACGAAGATTTAAAATCATTTCGGCCTAAAGAAGTGCAACATGATATTCCTCTCAAGGTTGGAGCATTGCCTTACAAACAAAAGCAGAGGCAGTACAATCCCAAGATCTCTGGAACAATTTTGGTGGAAGTTCAAAAGATGCTGAATGCATGGATAATATTCCCTATCCATCATTCAACATGGATAGCCAATATCATCCCTGTTTGTAAGAAGAATGGTGAAATCCACATTTGTGTAGATTTCAAAAATCTAAATCAATTGTCTCTCAAAGACAATTACCCACTTCCAGTGATGGATCAAGTTCTACAAAATGTAACTGGATCCGAGATGCTCTCCATGCTAGATGGATTTTCCAGCTATAATCAAATTGAAGTTAATTCTAGCGATCAACACAAAACCGCTTTCACAACACCATGGGGAACCTTTGCATATCGTAGGATGTCTTTTGGTTTGATCAACGCTGGTGCTACATTCCAACGTGCCATGGATCTCGCTTTTCGTGATGTGATGGGCAAGTTCATTGTGGTGTATCTTGATGATCTCACAGTTTTCTCTAAGCAACGTCATGAGCATTTCTACCACTTGAGGCAAACCCTTGAAAGATGCCGTTAGCACGGTATTTCCCTAAATCCCAAAAAGTCAACTTTTGGAGTGACAGAAGGTAAACTTGTTGGTCACATTGTATCTACAGAGGGAATCAAGATTGACTTGGAAAGAGTCAATGGAATTAAATCTCTCACTTTTCCGTCAAGCAAGAAAGCTGTTCATTCTTTCTTCGGCAAAGTAAACTTCTTAAGGAGGTTTCTTCCAGACTTTGCTGAAAAGACCCGTCATATTGTGAATATGAGAAGGGTAACACCACATTCCATTGGACGACAGAAGGCAAAGAAGCGTTTGATCATATCAAGGAGGCCATTGCTCATGCACTTGTGTTGGTCTGCCCTAACTACACCAAAGATTTTGTTATGTACAGTTATGCTTCCAAGCATACACTATCAACAATTTTGGTATAGGAAAATGATGAAGGATTTGAATCCCCCATTGCATTCATGAGCTGCCCCCTAAAGAATTATGAATTGAAATATTCTCAAATGGAGAAGCACACTTTCGTAGTTGTAAAAGCCGTCAAGCATTTCCGGTTCTACATTCTAAGCAGTCATGTGAAGGTTCTCGTCCTATATTCGACTATTAAGTCTATCCTAACACAACAGGAATTTGGAACAAAAAGAGGCAATTGGATTGCCAAGATTCAGGAATATGATCTGGAGATTAAACCCACTAAGTTGATACGTGGACGTGGACTTTGTCAGCTTATTGCAGAAAATAGTCCAGATGAAGAAATTTCAGAGGATGAAGAAGTTTCAGACGAGGAGGAGGTTGATCCCAGTACACTTCCAATGGTACTATTTGTTAGCACCACTGACGAATGGTATTCCAACATCCCTCATTTCCTCACATACGGAGAATTCCCTAATCACTTGGCTCCAAAGGAAAAGAGAACCATCAAGCTGAAATTAGTTAATTTTGTCTTATGGGACAACGACTTGTATAAGCATGCAATGGACGAGACATTTCTCAGATGTGTTGATAAGGAACAACAACAAAAATTGCTGAAATCTTATCATGATTTGGCATGTGGTGGGAATTTCTCAGCGCCAGTAACCGCTCACAAAATCCTGATAGCGAAGTATTACTGGCCCAAACTTTTTCAGGACATGTACTCTTGGGTGCGTAAGTGTGAATTGTGCCAATAGTTTTTCGGCCATCCCAGGTTGGCATCTTTGCCATTAAAACCTATTGTGATCGAAGAACCTTTCCAACAATGGGGCATTGATTTCATAGGTGCAGTTAATCCATCATCAAGTGTTGGACATATCTATGTTTTAACTGCTACTGACTATTTCACCAAATGGGTGGAAGCGATACCTACCAAGCGTGCTACTTCAGAAGTAGTGTGCAATTTCTTAAAAGAAAGCATTATTTCCAGGTTCGGTGTACCGAACAAGATTGTTGTTGACAATGCTTCCGCCTTCTCATCAAACGAGATTACTGAGTTTTATTTGGAACACGGTATAACCTTGTCACATTCTTCTGACTATTATCCACAAGGTAATGGTCAGGCAGAATCTAGCAACAAGAATCTGGTGACTATAATCCGCAAGCTGGTGGACGAGAATCAACGTTTGTGGCACAAGGCTTTGTTCGACGCTTTGTGGGAAGACATGATAACTTCGAAGCAAGCAATCGACATGTCTCCTTTTCAACTCTTGTACGGGTTGAATGCCGAGATTCCTATAACCTTGGAATTACCAGCGCTCAAACTGGCTAAGGCCATTGAGGATGAGACGTTTGACAACTCTGTTGATAAGCGCATCATGTATCTCTCTGAATTGGAAGAGAATCGGGTTCAAGTGGCTGACCGCATCGCAGAACACTAGGACCAAGTGAAGAAGCTATTTGAAAAAAAAGCTAAGTCTCAAGAATTTCAAATTGGTGACCTCGTTCTCCTGTGGGACAAATGAAGAGAACCAAAGGGTATGCACGGGAAATTTGACTCACTGTGGACAAGACCTTTCCAAATACATTAGTTGCATGGTGAAAACAGTTTCTTGTTAGCATATGGAGATGGAACACCATTTTCCCTTCCTCATAGTGGGCAACATCTCAAGCACTTTACATAGTAAAGAAGTTGGCGTTGGTATGTAAATACTTTTTATTTTTAAGTCCTTTTGAGTCTTTATGTTTTAAGTTCTGTTGTCATCGTCGCCTGACTCTAAGCCCAATGGATGGATAAAGTCACTTGAATTCTAGAATTCTTCTTCCTTCATTCTTTTCAAAGAACGATCAAAGGAAGATCCCCAGTAGGAGCCAGCTATTATCACGAAATCTAGCAGCGCTCGTTCCACGGATAACCCCCCTACAAAACTTGTTCGTTTCCTAGGATTTGCGAAGTTCAATTACACATAACGAGGTGATTTTCAATCCACCTCAAAATGCATTCCAAAGCCTCGAATAGTCAATTCTAGCATCCCCCTATGTCCGCCTTGCGAATACCTTTGAAACGAGCCCCTTCGCGAAGTCTTACTGTTCGTACTTAGCGAATTGTGAAAAATGCAGTAGCACTGAAAAAGTGCGCTCCTCATCACAAGCCAAATTTAGCTAAGTATGAAAAGTGTAGGGGCGCTAATTTTTAGCGCCCCTGCATGAAAGTGAAGTCTTTGAAAATGTAATAGCACTAAAAAAGTGTGCTATTACACTTTTTTTTTCACACTTAGTTTTTTTCTAGCCTTGACGCATTTCTTCATGTTTTTCACATTTTTCGTTCATCATGCCACTTTTCATGCCTAAATTTATTGCTCGACTTGAGTTAGGTTTTCGATTTTCCCTTTTACTTAAAAGTGTTTTAGTTTTCTTTTTCATTGTTTATGATCTTTATTCTTCATTTCTTCATGCTGGGCGAGTTCTCCTCAAAATGCAATCACGTTTTTGAAAAATTCAATGTTCCTCTTCAGCATTTTTCACGTTTTCTCTTGGTAAGTCTTTCTCCTTACTTTCTTTTCATTCTTCTTCGTTATTTTGTGCACGAATTTGAGGTTTGCATATGCATTTTTATTTACCATTTTTTCTTTATCCCACGCGTTTCTTGGTCGCGCGTGTTCTTCCCATGCTTCCTTTTCATGGCGTTTTTGTGTAGTAATCTCTGTCTCCTCTCACATTTTTCGCCATCCCCACATGCGTATTCTTTCTCTCCAATCATGTTTTTGTTTTGCGTGCCCTTTCCATGCTTCTTCTTCATAACGTTTCAAGTGGCATCTCCTCTTCCTTGCGCGTCCTTCTTTCTATGCATTTAACTCCAACGTTTTTGTGTTAGCATCTTTCCTTGTCACCCTCTCAATCATGTTTTGGTGCGAACATTCAAGAAACTCATATTTTGTGAGTAGAATTCCTTGGCTCTTATCCACATTTACAATGGCGATGAAACGAATTTTAATTGCAACTCCATACAGACAAACAATTTTTGACTTCAAGCATTTCATGTTACAAAGAAAACCCCAAGCGTCATTTTCAAGCATCATTACATCTGTTTCCAAAATCACATTTCAAATGCAGAGGTGCTGAAAAAGTGCGCCCTGGCATTTTGAAATATTTTTCTAACACTAAGAAATGCAGGAGCGCTATTTTTCAGCGCCCCTGCATCAAAGTCTGAATTTCCAAAAAATGTAAGGGCGCTGAAAAAGTGCGCCCTTACACTTTTCACAATTTTTTTCCAGATGAACTTCAAACTTTCCTGATTTACTCCTGAACTTCTTTCCTTCCATTTTGTGCATCGTTTTGCGTGCCTTGTCATCCGCTCCACACTTTCCCATCATCGTTGCTCGTTTTGCGCATCCCCATGCTACCTAACGACTAATGTTTGTTCTGGCTCGACACCTTGCAGTCTCTTATCAGAGATCTTCAAAGTCTGAGTGATCAAAGTTTCTGTTGTTCCTGATGACTGCTGGTAAACCACCATCTTCTCCAAAAGCAAAAGGCAAAATGAAGTATAAATATCAAGGTGTCTATCTGCCGATCATAGTGGTCTCCAAGGTGGAAGAGATAAAAGACATAGAGGTTGGCCATCAAGACTTGGTTGATTTTGCAAAGCAAACAGAGATGAAACCTCTTCCTGATCCAATGAGAGCAATTGTACATAGTAACCTACATTTGGTAGCTATGTTCCCTACAACTGCACATAATACGAAGTTTGTTCTTCAAGTGGCATCTCACTACATCAGAGAAATTAGAAGTGTGATCAATTCTTCTGGGCACGAGATTCTAAGATTTGACCTTGATTTCTTTGACATTGTGTTTAAGGTTCCTCAAATGGAAAAATACATTGATATTTCTATGCAAAAAGCACAAGAGGTCTTTGACGCTGATCCCAACAAGGCTAAAAACCTAATAAATGCCTAATGGTTGAAGAAGCCTAGACAATCTATTTCTAGATGGCCAAAGGGACTCCTGTGAAGTGATTTCAAGGATGACGTCAAAGATATGATCACATTTTTAAGCAGAGTAAAAGGCTTGCCAGAATCGTCCACTTTTCACTATTGGATGTATGAATACATCAGGATTATAAGAAGACAAAAGCTGCACATTGACTGGGGCAAATAGATCAGTGATGAAATACATGAGCAACTGATCAATTCTCCTTCCACATTGAAATTCTATATTACTTCTTACCTGGTGTACGCGGCGGCTGTAATGAGACAATTCCTAGGTCTATCTAGAAAAGGGAACCGAATGATGGTACCTGTGTACAGATTTTTCTATCAACTGGAACTGATGGAAAGCTTTCATCACTTCAGGTGGGTCACAGATGCTTTCTTCGCACCTTTGCTTTTCAATTTTGATCCGGCTCTTGAAAGAAGGAGGGTATCTGATGAGGCTTATAAGGTGGTAAGTAAAGTTGGATGCCTATTTCTTCAATTCCCAACGTTTACTTACTTAAGAGTAGGGTGCTACACTGGCTGTCCTTACATGCTACCACGTTATCCTTCGGATAAGTGGGTTCTCATGGAGACATGCAAATAGTTGATTTCAGTGCAAAAAGACCGAAGAAGTAACCACAAGCGTGGATTCAAGTTCCCACTGACCATTGGCAGATATACTATCCCAACTGTACAAAAGGCTAAGTATTTTTATGCTAGAATACAGATCATGAAAATCAAGACCTACAGGTATAGGTTTGATTTTGATTAACGAGATGTCAGAAAAAGATTACAAAAGGGTCATCATCACAAGTACCGTTTTGAAGACATCTAGGCTGATTGCAAAGATGAAGAAGCCATTCACAAAATGGATTATTGTAGGTTGACTGTTCAGCATATCAGAGACCTTGATATTGCTGACCTACTAGAGGATTTTGAAGATCCTGGTGATATCATGAATGCTGTCTATGATGAGCAAGGAATTTCTAAAAGGACGTTGCCTACAATTTAATGGTCTAGGAAAGAAATTACTAGCATGAGAGAGAGATTGAAGCCAATCCTAGCCAACACTGCAGAATGGTTACATAAGCATGGTTAAGAAATCAAAATTTTCAGAACAGACTCGAAAGGAGAAGAATCCGAAGTAGAAGCTCGTCAACAGTAAGAATTCCGCAACAAAAATAAATCAGCGGCTGTTCCCACTTCTTCACGAAGAGGTCCTAGGATCATGTTTACTGTTGGCAAAAAAGATACCCAGTCTGTCCCAAAGAAAGAAACCACGAAATCCAATCTATCTCTCTCTAAAGGTAAAAAGTCTATTCCAGAAGAGGTAGATTCCGATGAAGAAGGAACTTCAAGTGATCAATCCGCTGAAGATGAAGACTCAACAGAAGTAGACTCTGATGCAAAAGAGGTTTCTGAAAGCCGACAAGAGTCTGAAGAAGATTCTGAAGAAGAATCTGAAGGTGATTTTGAAGGTGAACAAGAATCAGAGAGACAAGAGGGTGATCAACAGGAACCCGGGCATGATCAAGAAAGAACTACTCCTCCTGAGAATGAAGTTGAGGAAATTCCTAGAACATCATCGCCTGTGATTTCCAATGTTCCTCATACCCCTCAAAATTCAAGAACTCCTCCACCTCCTATTCCCTCGTCACCTATTCCTACCACATGCATTCCTGCAGTTGAGATATCCACTATCCCTACAGCATCAACCCCACTTGATACTCCCTCAGTGACAAGCATTCATACGGTTGATATACTATCAAGCCCTCCATCGTCCATTCCTAGCCTGTCTTCACCAACATATGATATCACTTCTGAAAATGAATTCAATCATTTCATGAATGAGTCAATGCGTGATCATCTAAATGTACAATCTACAGGAGCAATGATGACAGACACTTCTCCTATTGTCACGATACCCATGGTAACTTCAGACGTGACAATAACTTCAGAAGTAACAATGACGACTTAATTGACAGTGAATCCAGAAGTTCACACTTCCTTTCTTCCCCCTTGGCTAATATCTCAAGTGTCGAAGTGGAAGAAGCAAATGATCTCTCCGGAGGAGCTCGACCTCGAAGAGATAGTCCTTCCAAAGGCTAAAGGGAAGAAAAAGGAAAAAGTATACTCAAGGCTGAAAGTTGATAAGTCTGGCCACAAGTATGTAGAGATTGGCATACCACCGCATGAAGAAGGTGATGTCAATATGGAAGACTACACAGTGACAAAAGTCCAGCTTGGCAAGGTTACCAATGAAAGTGCAAAGGTTGATGCACAAGTGACATTGGATATCTTGGCTGGAAGACTGGATAAAGTGGAGCAAGCTTGCAATATGTACAAACAGAGGGCAGAGCATTATGCCACTATTGTAAAGAGACTTGCAGGATTTCCAACTAATGCACAACCACTGACGGTGGTAAGTATTGAAGACTCAGCTGTCAAGAAGGTTGAGAAGTTCGCCTCCAAAGGTAGAGTGTTGTATGATTTTGTTGAAAAGATCATAGAACACAGATCTAATATCTTAATTGCTATGAATGAGAAAACTACCTTGTTAGCCAAGCTCACCATAGAGCTTGATAAAGAAAAAAGTGTACTTTCCCAGGAGTGCAGAAATATGGAAAAATGCCTGCTGACATGGTTGGAGATGAAGCAGGTAAAGCTCAGTAAATTGGTGGAAGTTGGGGTAATTCCTGACAAAGAAAAGTTCGTTGAGGGAAGAGAATCCTTGAAATATCGAATTCAAGTAATTCAATCTCTTATGGAGGATCTCCACCAAGTGTAGGAAGATGTCGAAGGACATCGTGTTATTCTTGAGAAAGGCATCAAAGTGTTGCCCGGTCAACTTCTTGAGGAGAATCGTATCTTCCTGCCGGCCACAGAAATATCTTAGATCTTCAAAGAAGCCATCATGAAATTGATTAACATTTCAGAATTTTCAGAAGCCTCACTGAACGTCATTTGTGATACAAGGCTCGCATTGGATAACCTAAAAATGCATCTTGACAGGTGCAAGAAGGTTCACTCATCTGCCATGAGATCGATCACGAGAATTCACACCATTGTGGATTACACCGTTGGTCCAGATGAGAAGTTCGTGCAAGAGACTAGGAAGAAATATGAAGACTTCCGCGCCCAAGGCAAGGAAACATGAAGAAGCTTCCTGATCTCCAGTGTTAGACATTTCCGGTGCATCCCTTTATGCATCTTGTAAATATTTCCTGACATCTTAAATGTCTTTTTGTAAATTGTAATTGCACCAAGTTCGAAGATGTAATCTTTTGAAAACAAATTACACTTTGACTTTGGTCCAAGTTAGGTGAGATCTCCTAAAATTGCTCACCCAACTTTCCTTAATTTCCTGAATTATATTCCTAATTTTGCTCATCCCTCTTTCTATATAATGTGAGGGATTTCCATTGTAAAGTTTATCCTTTAGTATTTTGCGACGAAGTGCTGCCCTTTTTGAAGCAGAATTGTGAAACTTTGTGTTCATGCTTTGTGAATGAAATTCGATCAATAAAGAAGAAGATTGCAAGCCAGACTTTGTGTTGGATTTGATAATCTTACAAATTGATCTTATTTGGTGGTGATTAATTGATGGAATATGAAGAACTCTAAGTAATTTATGTAAACTTTGTGTTGCATCTATTATTTAGATTTGCATTTGTGTTTTTTTTATCTATTGTTGAATGATCTACAAGACTTTGTGCTTGTAATTGTTCATGCTCTCTGATAATTTGGTTGGATGATCTACAAGACTTTGTGCTTGTAATTGTTCATGTTGTTCAAGGAATTGCTGTGTCTAAGAAGACTTTGAGCTTCTAACGTGACAAATGATACACTCTTCACAGATCCACCATTGATAAAGCTACAGAATGACTTTGTTCCTTCGTGAGCTTTCCCTTTTACTTTATTTGTTTATTGTTAATTACTTCTGGTATCTCTACGCTTTGCTTTGACAAGATAGAGGCATTGGTATTATTGCTAGTTGATCGTTTAAAGTTATTAAGAATTGTGAACTTCCAATAGTGAAGCATTGTAAACATCTTCTCTAAAAAAAGAGAGAAGGATGAATGTAACACACCCCCCCCACTTCGTAAGTATTGTGTAAATTTTGTAATTACTTGTTTGTTTTACTATCACTTCTATCGACAGTAAGAAGGGTGCCTCCCCTTTCCGAGAGGAGAGATTCATATCTCACATAGCTGTGGCTGAAGTCCTAGTTGTGTAATCTATTGAAAAGCTGATTAAATAATTTTCACCCAATACATTGGTTGAATGTTAGTCCCACATTGCTTCATTTTTGGCATTCATCTATCTTAGCATTCTATCAATGAAGAGATCATCCTTCATTTTATCCATCTACCAATTGAGTAAACTTACTATACTCAAATTTAGAGCAATCTTCATCCATACTTTTGAATCCATAGCTAGGTTATGAAGGTTTTTTCATCATGGAGCAAACTTGATTCTTCAACAAAGTGGATCACCATCACCATTCATCATAAAAGCTTGCAAAGGAGTTGGGAAAGGGCCAATTTCCACATCAAATTGGCACCAACTC
>VDFB02320352.1:0-28304 GCA_007258455.2 Sequoia sempervirens | reverse complement strand
GTTGGTATAAATGTGATGTGACATTCAATTAACGTCCGTAATGATTGCGGGCCATTTTGAGATTTGCCTGTCTTTTCAAAATCTTTCCAAATTTAAGCTGACATGTGTAACGAGTGCCGCCAACTTTGCAAATTGAATTTCAACTACAAAATTGTGGCATGCGAATCATCTGGAAGCAGTAAAGGCATTTAATGCAAGGAAATAATGACACGTTGTGTCATTATTCAAAATGGCTACTTCAAAATCAAGGAAAGATCATTTTGGATATTATGTAAAAATCTCATTCCGCAAGTTGAAGTCTGCCATTGTTGAAGTCTGCTATTTTTGACATAAAATATGGGGAACAAAAGGAATGCAAAACCAAAAAAAATTACTATTGATTCTGAAACTAAAAGGATTATGAGAGAAGCAGGATGGTTGGATTTTATTTTGCACTATGAAGGTTTTTAGCAAGAAATTGTGGAGGAATTCATGAGGAATTTTCACGTAAATGTCACAAGAGTCAGAGGAGAAATTATTGAAGTTACTTATGAAATTATAAGTGAAATTTCAGGAATTCCTACTAAAGGAAAACTAGTTAATAAGGGCTGAGTAAAGTTTGATAAATTAGTGGCGACATTTCACCAAGAACCAGAACAAAAGCTAGAGATTCTCATGCATAAAGGAGATTAATGAGGAATAGCTCAAAATAGTTTAGAAGAACCTTGGAGAACGACTACAATGTGGGTCATGAAATTCTTCACATGTGAAGGATAATAGGACACTATATTGGGCTAGAAATGCTACTGTTAATACATTTGAGGTATGGAAACACAAAACCCTTGGCTAGAATCAATTTGCCAACATTTTTGTTTCAAAAAATTACTTCAATGATTTCCCAGGTAAAATATAGAGGAGAATCTTCCATAAAATACCATGGGATAATTTACCTGATAGTTGTAGACATGTAAAATATACCGATTGACATTGCACATCTGATCCCAACTACTAACACCATTTCATCCTAAATCATCCCTCCGTCTAACCATTTAATCGAATACCCTTATTTGATTAAATTCATCAGTTTTCCTCCCTTAATTAAATAAATTATTTATCTAATAAATCATTTATATGATTAAGTCATTCTCTCTTGTTAATTAAATCAATCAATTTGATTTAATTATCTCTATTTAATTAAATAATTCATTTTATTTGATTAAATCTCTAAAGTCATCCTATTAAATTAAATAAATTAAAAACTTATTTGATCTAATCTAACACCATTCCCTTTAATTAATTAAATAAAAAATCTTTATTTAATTAATCTTTAAATCACATTCTTCTCATCTTTGATTTAAATCAACCCATAAATCTAAGTCAAAATTGTCACATAATCTAATCCTTTGAATTAAATTAATTAACCCTTGATTAATTTAATCCTAACTCATGTCCCATCCTCTAGCTTTTTCCACTTGCACATGAAAATAGATTTAATTCATTTACTAATTCCCTATTTTCTCTCAACATGGCATAATAGAGGAATATTCCTTCAAATTTGAATTTCTTCCAAGTGGACTTTGTCCTTCCAACAAGACATTTATTTAATCTTATAAGTCCTTTTGCATTGAGCCAAGTGGCCATTACTCCATTTGAATCTTCATCCACCTTGTCATTTCACCATTTCAAATTTCAAATATTGCATTTATGGGCACATTCATCAAAATGTGCACATCCTTCACCCATTCATGTCTTGACAAGTGGCATCTTTCCATTGGTTGAAAGTTAGTCCCACATTGCTTCATTTTGGGAATTTCTCCATCTTATCATTCTATAAACAAGAGGTTTCTCTCCTCATTTCATCATCCACAATTTAAGAAAACTTACTATACTCAAATCCATACTCAAGCATTGCAATTCTCATCCATTTCATCAAGTCTTAGCTAGGTTATGCAGGTTTTTCATCATGGAGCATATTTGAATCTTCATCAAGTGGATCACTCTTCATCACTCATCAATCTTGCATCATTGGAGTTGGGAAAGGGCCAATTTTCACATTAAATTGGCACAAATTCCCCCATGGGATCAAGAGTTTGCTTTGCATTTGAATAGGGTAGATAGCTTTTATTTATGTTTGTTTATATTCTCAATCTCATCTCTTGTTCTTTGCAATTTAAATGGATTTCATGGGGAATCTTAATTTTTACTTGCATAGGATATTCTAATGTGTTTGTTTGTTGTATTCATTCAGGTATTAGGATTGGGGTTCATTTGGCACTAGAAGGGAGGGCATATCTTAGTTTCTAATCTATGTTTTTCATCAAATTATGTGCTTTTTCTCTATTTTTTTTGTGTCTGAGGAACTCCACCACTAAGGACCAACATTAGAAGTAGTTCAGAACCACTAATTCTAGTGTGCTATATAGCCAGCTTCAAATTTCAAGCCTCTGACGGCTCAGTGTTTCGCCAATTCAAAGTCTCAAACTTCTGCTTTCTTGTAGATTATAATTTCCATAGCTAGAATTTTCAAATTCCAAACTCCACCGTTGGGCCAAATAGTGACACAATCACAGTCTCTGTCCTCATTGTAGAATGACGCTAACTAACAAGCGGCTCGCCATATAGCACCTCTAGATTTTTCAAATAGTGACGCTTGTGTAGACTCCATCGCTGGAGTAAAAAAAAAGTGAAACTCAATTTTTTTATGACAACATGCCTTTTTCAATTATGACCATTTGGGTTATTACTTGCTTTTCTGACTTCTGTTTTGTAGACGTAGCTGGTTTTCTTTTAGGTTGGATTGATCAAAGGTGAAGGAGAAAAGAGGTATGATGACATCACTATCTCATAATACCAAGTGTTTTTGAACACTTTAGTGTTTGTTCAACACTCCTAGAGAATTCACAATTTATTTTATAAATTTGTTATCTTTCATGTGCTTAGGTCCTACTAGATTTATTTTGGGCTCTAAAAAGAACATTTCAATTTCTTGTTACAAAGGGCTAAAATGAACTTTAGGAAAAAATCACTAGATTTGGTTTGAGGATTAACAATTGAACAAGGAAAATTTCCACATTTCCTTTGGTGCTTAAAAAGAAGTCATAATTGCTTTATGGACTTAAAATGAACAAGTGCTACTTTGTCTTGTAATTACTTACCCAAAGTAATACCATCAAAAAGATGTATGCTCTCTCTCTAGCCTCACGACGATCTTGATAATCAAAAGGATTTTGGGTGATCTTAAGTTGGGTAAAGTAATTTCCTCCATATTTAATTTTGGGATTAAAATTGAACAAAACATCTTGCGAGTGTGAGTGAAGGGTATTGTGTACATTCTCTCTCTTTGTGTTGCAACAAAGATTGATCGAGTTACAGATATTACTTGCTCACTTTTGTTTATCCTAGAGAGCCTTCCTTGTGGGAAAAAGTAATCACCCAAGGGAATGACTCAACCGGGAACACGCTAAAGCCAAGTGTATTTCCAACCGATATATAAGAGTGGATATTGGAACAAAGGCCAATATCACGCAGTTGGTTCCAACAAGAAGTGAAACAATGGTCTCTCGCCGCATGGATCAATCCCTACGAATGGAAAGTATGAATTAAAACCCTTGTTTAGAAGAGGCCAAAATCCCTATCTGTTTGTTGGTGCAAGAACGGTCGTTTTGAAGCTGCCCCACACTTTTATAGTTTTTAGTAGAAATGGAAAGTATGCCACAGGAGCTTCATGGGTGTTGATGCTTGGCTGCCCCATATAAGTGAGTTTCGTGGAGGGGAGCCAGTGGGGTCAAGCATCTAACCATTCACTAAAAATAAGTGTAGTTGGACTTGTCCAAGTGGGGACTTAACAAATACAGTCTTTCATATCCATAGGGTTGTATTTGTTCTTGGTTACAAAACACTTTGCTTGTTCATAAACATTGGAAAGCAAACATTCAACATTATCATCAAACGTTGAACCCTTTAGGAAGCAAATACTAGCAACAAAATTCATGTGTTATTACTTGCCCCTAGGATTCTATCCTTAGAGTTTTCTAAACACTTGGATTTATATCTCAAATTGCTTGCTAAAGTCAACAATAGGTAACTTTTTCCTTGATTTCATCAAAGTTCCACTTAATGTATTTTGTGGGATGAGAAGTTAAGACATTAGACATCTAGTTTCAAAAAGCTAATCAATAATTGTTTGTGGTAAAAAGAAGTCACTAAGCAAAGCTAAGAACAATTGAACCCCACACATGTGTCTCAAATGATTTCACACAAGATCAAAATCCGGAAACCAAAATCAAAGGCTCTTAGTCCAAAAGAACATCAAAAGCATCTCTCAATGCTATACAAATTTAGATGAAGATTACTTTTCAACTTTTATAGGAAAGCTTCAAGAAACAAACCCAATTTGTATGAGTTCTTTTGTCAACAAAATCCAAATATTTTTTTGGTAATTTGCACATCTTGTTTAGAGTAAAGTGTGTTCTTCAAAATCAAGGTCTTGTAAACAAGAGTCTTTTTAGGTACATCTAGGATCAAAATAAAAAAATTCATCCATATTTCAAACATCAAAACCAAAATCATCTCGCCATCAAATTCTTGAAAATCTTGAAATCATCCTTTATGCTAGACTTTTTGGCAAATAAAAATCATCAAATAAAAATCCTTGAAATCCTTGAATCAAAACATCAAACCATATTGTTTAGTTATGTATATGTAGATGTATCCTTCTCCATATGCTTAATTAAATTATCAAATCATCTTGTTTTGGCTAGGTATATGTAGATGAATCCTTCTTCATGTGCTTAGTCAAAATCATCAAATCATCTTGTTTAGCTAGGTATATGTAGATGCATCCTTCTCAATATGCTTAGTTGAATTATCATCTTGTTTGGTTAGGTTTGGGTAGATGCATCCTTCTCCCTACACTTAGTCAAATTATCATCTTATGAGAAAATCTATCCCATAGATAACATCCAAATATCTTGGGATCTATTTGTTTATTATCCAAAATCAATCGAAATCAAGGAAAATTAAAATCCAAAAAAATTCAAAGAATCCAAAATCAAAATACAAACAAATCAAAATATCCAAGAAAGTCCCAAAAGTCTAGCATCCCCTCAAGATCTTCTAAGAGTTCAATCATCTATATCACCCATCTTTCACAAACTTCATCATTTCATCAATCATCTATATCACCCATCTCTTTTGTACCTAAAGTTAGATCAATCCAAAGAATTAGATATTCATCTCCCACATTCTTGAAAATTGATCCCTATTTTATGGTTCAAACTAGATCTCAACACAAGAGGAACATGGAAGACAACAAAGAAACATCCATTTCAAGTGACCTAAGTCAAACAAATTCCGAAATGAATCCCGTTGAATCAAGCAATCCTCTAACTAACTTTTCTTCATCATCACAAAATCCTCAAGAGGAAGCTCAAGTGGAGGATCTTACCAATAATCCCTTTGGAATGACACAATATGAGATCATTGAAATGGTCTAAAATCCTGAGAATCATAGAATTATCAGCATCATGATGAGACTCAATCCCTCACTATACATGCTTGAATTAGCAAAACAAGGGGCTAAACTCCCTTCTAATTTCGATGTGAGCACCATTGTGGAACCACATTTTTGGGTCATGCCTCCAATTTCATCCATATCCCCCATTTCATCTACACCTCCAATTCAAAATATCACTCAAACCATCCCCCAAATTACACCATCCATTGCTCCAACTCAACCCATTGTTAACAAGGGAAGCACATTTCTCAATGCATTACAAACACATCCCCTCATAAATAATCAATATTTGGACGCAAACACCATCTTGGGGAAAACCATACCAAAAAATCCATTACATACATATGTTCCCCTCACTTTCCATGATCCCAATGACCCATCATCATCATCCTTTTGTGCAACACCTCAAACTTCTCTCCCCACAACCTTGCAAAGAGAAGGAGACTTATTTGGACCAGGAGGCATCTTTGACACTACATCTTCATCATTTCCTCAAGGGAGCATGCCACTCACATTTCCACCACTTCCACCATTTCCATCAATATCCACATCACCTCTTGGTTTAGGACTTCCCTCTTTACCAAATGACAATCAACAAAATCAAATCAACCCTCCGATCATTAATTAAAATATCATACAAAATCCTTCCATCTTGTCATCAACATCACAACAACAGATGGCAACCATCCCTATAACACAAACCACACAGGAAATCACCACATCATCAACCATCCCCCAAACATCTCAAAACATGGTCTCACAAGGACCAAGCATATCGATCGCACTATGCACCACTCAAAACCCACTCATCAATACGATAGTGCCTCTCATCACCACAACAAGCACCATTCCAAATCCACCTCCATCACCACCGCCACCAAACTCAAATACATCAAATCAATATATCATTGCACTACAAGCTGCTCAACAAGCTGCCTATTAAAAGGCACTTTAACAAATCTAAAACTGACAAGATGCACAACAAACTGCTCAAGCCATGCAAGCTGCTCAAGCAATGCAAGAAGCACAGGCAGCACAGGCCGCTCAAGCCACACACCAAGCACAACAAGCGCAACAAGCACAATAGGTTGTGCAAGCCCAAGCCTTATTGTAATAGCAACAAGAACAACAAACTGCTTAGGTTGCACAAGTCGCACAAGCTGTATAGGTTGCACAAACTCAAGCTCAAGCTCAAGTTCAAGCCCAATACCAAGCCCAACAAACACAAGCACAAGCTCAAGCTTAGGAACAAGCCCAATACCAAACTCAACAAGCACAGACACAAGCACAATATCTCACACAACAACAAGCATCCCAACACCAAGCATATTAGCAAGCGCTGAAGCAATACCAAGAACAACAAGAAGCAACCCAAATAGCAACCCAACAACAAGCATTGCTAGTGCAACAATAATAACTAGCTCAACAACAGGCACTACTAGCACAACATCAATGGGACCAACAACACATGTTGTTGGTACAACAGAAATTACAAGCATATTTGGTGGAAAAAAATGTGCAAGCACCATCCATCAACACAACAACCAATTCACCCATCCTACCAACGAATGAACCATCACAGAACACCTTCATCCCACCCCCTGATCCGCAAAATGATGTAGCAATGCAAATCAAGTTACTTTCACAACAAGTACTTGATCTTCAATTAGGGAGAACCATAAAAACACCCAACAACTTGTGTCCATACCCATTCAACAAGAGTCTTGTAATGAAACCATTCCCAAAGAGATTTGAGATCCCCAAATTCAATAAATACTATGGGATGAGAAAACCTAAAGATCACATTAGGGAAATCGAATTTCATTGCATGGAAGTCGCATATGACGATACCTCTCTAATGCGGCTATTTCCTAGAAGTTTGGCTGGCCAGGCCATGGAGTGGTTCCCTCGCCTCTCTCTAAGCATCAAGAAGTTCCAATAGATAGTGGATGGATTCATTAAAAATTACGCATTTAATATCGGTATGGATGTCAGTCTCGAGGAACTATTAGCTCTGAAACAAGGTAAGAATGAATCATTTGCTTCTTTCTTACAATGATGGCGACCCAAGGCCAATCGGAGCAAATGGGTCATGCCAAAAGAACAACAAGTCTGCACTATCATTTCAAATCTTGATGGAGCCTTGGCATTCCACCTTAAAGTGCAAGGTATCACTACATATGACCAGTTGATCTCCAAGGCACTCAACATCGAACGAGCCCTTATATCACAAGGAGGATCACCTGCATATCACCCATCCACAAGTTATAATGACAAGCCACACACATGGGGAATAAAAAAAATGTTACCAATGATGGTGTTGTCGATGCCAAAGTTGTCATCAACGCCCCTCGACAAAACACACCCACACCTCAACAACAACCCAAAAACCACCATCAAAACAACCATCAAGCTAATATAGCGACACAACAGCTGAACAATCAAACCATCAACAATGTCAATGATCAAAGGGGACCACCCCAATGAAACAAAAACTCCCCCAAGTGAAAGGAAAATTCCCTTGGGGAAGCACTCAAGGTCATCATGAAGAAATTGATAAGTGAAAACCTCATCAAGGCTCCCACCTATGAGAATTACAAGGAACTAGACGTGAAACCACCTTGGTACAATGAAAACCAGCTTTGTGACTTTCACTAAATCAAAGGGCACACCACTAATAGTTGCATGAGGTTGAAAAACCTAATCCAAGACCTCATTGACCAAAAAATCATAAATGTGGAGCAGTCAGTAGGAAATTAGAACCTCAAGATATACACGAATCTGATGCCTAATCACAATAACAAAGGAAAAAATAACAATGACAAAGGAAAAGACACCTTCAAGAGTGTAAATCATGTGTACAACCATGTCATCGCATCATTGGATGACTACTATGCCACTATCACCATGAAAGGAGCCCATGTTGATTGTGGAGTCACCACAAGAGGCAGGAAAATTACCATTGTAAGGTCATCACAATCAAATAGAGCACACATGTCCAAATCAAGATCTGTTCCCAGTGGCTACAATGTCCTTGATTAGCTTAAAAGAACCCCAACACAAATCTACATCATGGAGTTGCTAAAAATATCATCCACCCACAAGAAAATCCTTGAGGAAGCATTAGCTTCATCCACCATCCCCACGAATCTTGATGTGGAACAATTCCAAGCTATGGTCAGAAACATCATCACCTTGAATCTCCTTATGTTTTCCAATCAAGATTTTCCCACTCAACCATCCCACAATCGTGCACTCCATTTGGAGGTCCTAGTGCACAAGAATAAAGTCAAGAGAGTCTTGGTGGATGGGGGTGCAAGTTTAAACAATTTTTCCCTCAAGCTTATTAAGAACCTAAAATCTCAGAGGATTCCATCAAAAAAGGAAAAGGCATAACTAACAGAGCCTATGCTGATCAAGAAAGGGTGTCTCAGGGCACTATTCAACTCCCTATTCAAGTAGGGCTAGCAATTATGGAAACTACCTGTCAGGTCCTAGACCTTAACTTGCCATACAACATCCTCCTGGGGCGTCTGTGGATTCATGCCATGCAAGTAGTTGCATCAACCTTCCATCAATGTGTCAAATTCACATATGAAGGCCAAGTGGTCACCATCCATGGGGATCCCGAACCATTCTCTCACTGCAAGAGCCTAGAGGAAAAATATTATAAAATCTCCCAAGTGTCTAAAAATGATGAACGTCCATCAACTCCATACATCGATCCAACCAATCTCGCTTCCACTTTTGCGACAGAGACACCTTCCATTCCCACCATCCCCACCATCTCTAATATCAAGGTCATCATCCAAGATAATGAATGTGGAAATTATAAAATGAAGAAAGGTGCTTTCATGGTAGGAGAGTTACCACAATCTCCTAGGTCCCATGGGAAACCCCAACCAGCTGAATCATCATTCCAAACTAATAGAGTGGACCCCTCTAGATTCAAAAGTTGGTGAGATCTTGGTCAGGAAGTAATAGAGGAAGACCCATCTCATCTCCTGTACCAAGACAATAGACCGAAAATTGATCTACCCATGGATGACAACAACAAAGGCTTGCAAATGATGCTCGTAATGGGCTATGATAGAAACCTAAGGATTGGAAAAAATGACAACGAACTTTTAATACCCCTCATTCCTAAGATGTGAATGAGAAATAGTGGCCTCAGATGTACCCCTCCAAGTATAACCATACATGGACGAGGTCCCCCAGTTAAGGCAGTTAGGACTCCCCATGAACCAACACCAGCTGAACTTCGCTTACCCGTGTTTACCGGCCAAGTCATAGACAATTTTACATTTGATATAACTGACGTCTATAGTTGTAGTGATGATGAGGAAGATACCATAACTAACCTACCAATTCTTTTTGAGAATTCCTCACTCCTTATGATCAACACCTTATCCTATGAATCTGAGAACCAATCCCATGAGATAAAGCTAGTCTACCCCCAACTCATCAATCACGACCAATGAGGACTGCTAATTCTTGACACATTAAAAAATGATGAGGCATTCTCAGAATCATGGGACTGCGAGACACGATACCATGTGGAGATCATAAAGCTAGATTTGAAATCATTTTGGACACACAGGCTTACTATGGGGAGACGATTGAGTCCTTTAGTCACAAAAGTGAAAATATGAGAATAATCTCAAGATCCTTGAGTGAAAACCACACTATGGCACTCTCTAATCCTAAAATAGTAAAAAGAAAGGACATATCCAACAATGAAAACCTCTCTAAGGTTCCTACAGATGAAAGATTCAATCTTCCCCTTAGTTCTCTACACCAAGGAAAATCAACAGTTCTAGCAGAAAAGTGCAACCTAGTCAACTTGGGAATAGAGGAGACATCGCACATCACATTCTATGAAAAATCATTACTGTCAGAAGAACAATAGCTCCTAGCAGCCTTATTAAGAGAGAGACAAGTTAATTTTACATGGAGCTATGCGGACATGCCTGGGCTCGATCCAGAGATTGTAGTCCATCATCTAGCAGTGTATCTTGAAGCTAAGCTTGTAAGACAGAAACTCAGAAAGATGCATCCTCAAATATCCTTGCTAGTCAAAATGGAATTGAAAAAGATACTTGACATAGGATTCATACGACCAATTGACTACCCAGAGTGGGTATCAAACCTAGTCCCTGATTCAAAACCTGATGAGGGCATCTAAATCTGCACGGATTTCAGAGATCTAAACAAAGCATGTTGGAAAGATGATTTCCCATTTCCTAACATTGATATGATTATGGACATGACTACGGGAAACAAAATGCTTTCTCTGATGGACGGTTTCTCTAGGTACAACCAAATAATGATTGCTAAAGAAGACCAACACAAAATGACCTTCACTTGTCCATGGGGGACTTACTGCTAGAACATGATGCCATTTGGCCTAAAGAATGCTGGGGCCACCTACCAAAGAGCCATGATGTTAATCTTTCATGACATGATCCACAAAACTATGGAAGATTATGTTGATGACATACTAGAAAAATTCAGAAAAAGGAGAGATCATATAGCAACCTTGAGTGCTATTTTTGATAGGTTGGAGGAATACAAGGTCCGCCTAAATCCAAAGAAGTGTGTCTTCAGCGTACAATAAGGAAAGCTACTGGGATACATAGTGTCAATGAGGGGTATTGAAATAGATCCTACAAAAGTAAAAGAAATCCTCGAGATGGAGGCACCCAAAACATTGAAATAGTTGAGAGGCCTCCAAGGCAGGCTTCAGTCCATCCATAGATTCATAACACAACTAGTAGACAAGAAAAACCCATATTCTCACCTACTTCACAAGGGAGTAGCGTACAAATGGGATGAAAAGTGTGAGGAAGATTTCAAAAAAATCAAAGAATATTTGCTTACACCTTTGGTCCTCATGCCATTGATCCCAAGAAAGCCACTAATCCTTTATGTATCAGCAATAGCAACAACCCTCAGTGCTCTTTTGGCTTAGCATGATGAAAATGGGACAGAGAGGTCGGGCATGAGTTAAACTACTCATTCATCAAAAAATCCTATCTAGTAGTAGTAGCTTCACAAAAATTCAAACATTACATGTTGGCACACAAAATAAAAATCATTGCCAAGATTGACCCCTCAAATACCTACTGTGAAAGGCAATGCTTACAAGAAGGATGGCCAAGTGGGTAATGATACTATCAGAGTACGGCATTGAATATGTAGAGTGGAAAGCAATCAAAGGCCAAGTCATCATAGATCAGCTTGTAGAAGCACCCATCTATTCAAAGAATCCACTCATATCAGAGTTTCCAAATGAATCCATCTTCAATCTCAGCATAGCCGACCACTAGAAACTCTACTTTGATGGTTCCAACACACAACATGGATCAGGAGCTGGTGTCTTCTTCATCACCCCACAGTGGGACTGTATACCTAGATCCTACAAATTGGCATTCCCCTGCACTAACAACATTGCGAAATACGAGGCTTTAACCATAGGTCTCAAAATAGTAGTGCAGTGACACATCATGGCCTTCAAAGTATATGGAGACTCTCAGTTAATAATCAACCAAGTGAATGATGAGTACCAGACTAAGGATGAGAAGCTCACTCCATACAAGAAATTGGTGGAGACTCTCAAGGAATCCTTCATTGAAATCACATTTGAGCAGATACCAAGGGAAAACAACAGAGCAACAGATGCCATGGAAATAATTTAATCCCTAATGGATATCCCTCGTAACATCCCAAAACATGAATTCCTGGTAGAACAACTTCTCATGCCTACATTCGACGTACCAAAGTTAGAATTTGTGTGTGAAATCATTAGTCCCAGTGATCCTTGGTACCATGACATTTATACATATCTAAGAATAGGAGTCCTTCCAGCTGACATCATGTCAAACCTCAAGAAATCCTTTGTCAAAAAAAATCTAGGTTTGTCATCTTAGGAAATACCTTGTACCGTAGAAGCATAGAAGGAACCCTATTATGCTGCCTAAATGCTGAAGAAGCCTTGACTACTTTAATTGAGGTACATAATGATATTTGTGGTTCGAACTTGAGTGGAATGACCTTGGCCAAGAAATTGTTGACGGGGTATTATTAGCCTACTATGGAAAGGCAAGCACATGACTACGTCAAAAGGTGTTTACAATGTCAGCAACATGGGGACCTCATCCATGCTCTAGCTCAAGAACTTCATCTGATTATCACACCATGGCCCTTTTCATAGTGGGGGTTTGATCTCATTGGGAAAATAACTCCCACCTCATCCAATGGACACAAGTTTATCATAATTGCTACTGAGTACTTTACGAAGTGGGTGGAAGCCATACCAATGACCTACATAACTAGAAAGCAGATATCAAAGTTCATCCTGAACTATCTCATATGCCGCTATGGTGTCCCACAAGCCATTATCTCAGATAATGGGACACCATTCAAGAATCAAGAGGTCCGTGACTTATGCAACAAATTCAAAATCCAACATCACTTTTCTACTCTGTATTATCCCCAAGGCAATGGCCAAGCAGAAGCCACCAATAAAACCATTCTGAAAAATCCTCAAAAAGATAGTTAATGACACAGGTTGTGACTGACATCTATAGCTAAATCCTGCCCTTTGGGCCTATCAAACCAGCATCCACACACCCATAGGTGCCACCCCATTCTCCCTGGTCTATAGATCAAAAGCCATATTGCCTTATTGAGAATGAGTCTCATCATTGAGAATATCAATCGCAAAAACCTCATCATCACGAATGAAGAGCACCTAGTATCAAGATTCAAAAGTTTTTCCGAGTTGTTAGATGAGTGGTGTATGGAAACCCAAATTATTTGCGTGTCTATCGAACCCACTCAAGAGGAGCTATAACAAGAAGATCGAGTCGACATTCCGTGTCGTAGAACTTTGTCCTAAAGTGAGAATCGTAAGAATCCGCCCCAAAACCAAAAATAGGCAAAGGAAAATTCAAACCCAATTGTTGGGACCATTCATCATCACAAAAGCTACGTTAGCATACTGTAATTATCAACACCGGTTGAAAGCCTCACAAGAGCTCCATGAATAAAGCCCCATCTCAAAAAAGTTTTATGCCTAAATACTTCTTGCTAGTATAGAACCAAAAAATCTAAAAAAATATAAAAAGTCCTTAAAAAAATGGCCACCCTAATGAAAACCTGGCAAATAGGCGTCTTGGTGACAAAAAAAGAAGAAGCAAAAATTCAAAAAAAAATGAAAAAGAATCAAAAATAGTAAAGAGAAAAATAGTCCTCTAGTGAAAACTACTTCGGTGGTGCTTTGGGCAAGTACCTTGGTGAAAACTTGACAAACAGGTGCCTTGTGTAAATAAGTACTTTCCATCCACCAGGATCTTTTTGACTCATTATGCATCATCCATCCATTAAGCTTCCATCATCCATCGCATTCCATATCTCCATCCATCACCCATCTGTTCGACATCTGCATCATAGCTTGGTCTTGTGTTCGTGTCATGATCCCTCCTAGTACTACTCAACCCATTCTCAAGGTAAGTTTGTCCTGCCTTCATCAAAGTAGTCTATTGCATCATGCTGGGGGCATGTTCTCATTGGATCAGATTTGTGTATGTTCTTGAGGTCCCTAAATCAAAAAATCCAAAAAAATTAGAAAAATCCAAAAATCCAAAAATATCAAAAAATTATATCAAAATCCAAAAACATTCAAATCATATCAAAATCCCAAAAGCAGGTCAAAAGTCAGTCACAAAATTCAAAAACAAAGTCTTCTTGTCGAACTACAGGTCTCTGAGCCTTGAATGTAGGCAAGGTTGATCTTCTATCATCCCCTAAGACACTCAGGTCAGTCCTTTAGGAGTCCGTCATAATAAACTGACAATCCATTTATTCATATCTCATCAAATAATCAAGTCAAATTCAGTTGAACTACGTGGTCTCTGCGTGTATAATGTAGGCAAGGTTAATATGTTGATCAACCCTCGAGGCCCCTAGGATAGGTCTTTAGGTAGGTCTTGGTCAAAATCTCAGAAAACCCCAAAACACTTGAAATTTTGAAAATCAAAACATTTGTAAAATCTCAAAAAATACCATAAACAACCTCAAAACATTTCAAGAATGTCAAAAACATCCAAATATTTGAAAAAATCCATCTGTCTCATCTCACTTTCACCCATAATAAACATCACTCACAATAAATCATCATCATTTTCAACCTTTGGTGAAACAGTTGGAAACAAGTCTAACAGTTCAAAAGTCAAAAACTTAAATGTCAAAATATCAAGTCTAGGTCAGTATGTAAAAAAGTTAGTCAACTCTTCAGGTGAATAGCCTATCATCCAATCAGTCCCATATTAATCATCTAATATCATCATGTCCTAAGATGCATCCTTCCTACAATGGACATCAACATCAGGGATCACCATAGTTTAGTCTTGGCTAGTGGTATTGAAGAACATTAGCTTGTTCGTTTACTTTATCTTAGTATTTTGATTTATCTTATTGTGCTCATTCCAAGGACCTCTCAATGATGTATGAACGAAAGGATTTAGAGAGATAGGAAAAGGGAAGCAATTATTATCTTTTATCTGCTGTGTTTGTTGGATATTCTTGTAATATAACTCGGTCATTCGTGCTTTGTTTAGGTGTAGGGAGGATGTTTTAGGTATCTTGTTGACCACATGGGAAGGTTTTCTTTCCTATGTTTTGGTCTGAGATGTCTAAAACATATAAACTACATTTTGAATAAGGTTATGTATGCCAGGTGTGAACAAGAATACTCCTATCTGGTTGTTGAGTCAAAGTCCATCACACTAGGTACAACGCCATCCTAGTTTTTAATACCTTGATGCATCGTGCCTATGTGTGTTATCAAACATAAGGTAATTGGCCATTTGAAAATCCCAATTCCTTGGCAATTAATAATCATCATTATCATCTCCTCTGTCTTGTTGGAATCTCTTGCTTTTCACACTAACATGGTACCACGACAGTTAATCAAAAAATCACTATCATCGTTGCATTCATCCTGCATCCAACAATTGTTAACATATTGCATATCATATCATATAGGAATATTAAATCATATCATATGCATTGCATTTCCATCATTTGCATAATATGGATTTTTTATTCTAAGCATTTCACACATACATCCATATAAAGCATCGTTTGCATCCATCATACCATATCATAAATATCGTCATAACATTCATGACCACAGGCATAAATAACATCATTAAAAGCATCATATAAAATACATTGCCATATAATGCATGAGAAAAGATAAGGAAAAAGATTGCATTTTATCCATTAGGAGCATAATATAGATTTGTTAGTCACATAATCATTGCATCTTGCATCATTGCATCATAACAAAAAAGATACTAAAAAATAAATGCATCCATTGATCATCACATAGCATATCATTACACATCATAGCATCATTGCATCACATAGCATATAGAAGGTAAAAGAAGCATCCATAAAGCATAGAACTAGAATAGAACACATCATATAACATCAGATCAAAATCTCCATCTCAGATCATATATATCATCAAAATATACATTGTCATGGTGCAAAAAATTGGATTGATGTACATATAATGTTAATAAGTACAATATGGCCCATCGAGCTATCAAAAACGAGCCCATCGAGTGCAAAAAGAATCCTGTCTCTGTTCAAAATAAAGGCCTAGCCTTGCTGGTTGCCGCCCTTGCTGCCTGCTCTCTCTCCATAGTCCTTTGCAGGTTTGTGGCCTATCCTCTGTGAAAATTCTGGGACTCGGCTTGGTCTCAACATTTCCTAATAGTAATGCATCTTGTAATAGTTAGCCTCCTAAATGGCCTCCCTATATGCTCGAAGCGATATTGTGCTCAGAGAGGGATGCCTACATGCTCTCTAGTTGCTACCGTCGACCCATCTTAGCTGCTGCCTGTAACTCTACAACATGTCTTTATAGGACTGCCTAGTCCCACTCTGCTCTGGCCTGATCCCTCTCAGCCGTAAGTGCCTGCACCTGGGCCTACAATTGCAAAATATGTCAGTCACTAGGATCTGGCTGTGGAGGTGGCTGGACAGTTGGTTGATCCTGATCCTGATCCCCATCTCTGGGTGGTGTCGAGACCCTATCCTAGTGACCATCCTGCTAATCCCTGATTGGTGGATCTGGTGGTGGTCCTCCACTTCCTTAACCCTAGTCTTTGCCCCCTTGGCCTTGTCCTGCTCCCTTGCCTCTTGCTTTGCGTCGAGCGGATGATGTCCCCAGAACTATCAAATGAAGTGGTGGTCTGAACCAAGCTCTGTAGGTCTGCGTGGTCCTTGTATCTGCCTGTCCCTGGTCATATGGCCATGGCCTGGCCACCTACTTCATGAAACTTTGGACTACCTCATGGGTAGGTATATACTGACCCCAAGAACTCTGACTTGTAGTTCTTGCAAAAATGGCCATGTACTGATCATCTGGCCTATCCTGTGCCTCAACAAACTATATTTGGACCCTACCTGGTAGGTACATCTCTATCATCATGTGCTCTTGCCCTTGCATCAGTCTATCCTGGTGGGCAAAGAAAAGCTACTGCATGTTGTTAAACCATGCTTGCTGCCCAAGGTATAGCCGCCATATGAACACTCACATGTCATCAAGGACCCTCCTCCAATGAGGAATCTCGTGCTATCCTGTATGTGTAAATGAAAGGCCTCCTCTATATCACTAGACCACTGGATCATTTGGCTCCATTGAAACTGGAACAACTCTCGGACAGAGCATGGGGATGTGCTCCCATGCCCAGATATGTAGAAGTGTAACTCCCACCCCAAGTGCTATGCCATCCAGATAGGAAAACTCATGAAGATCCATGTATAGTGAGGCTAGTAGAACTGGCCCCCATGCAAACAATGTTGGTTGCCACCAGACCATGTGCTCCCAAGCGAGCCCCCATCTAGGATTGAAGTATCATCCCTGCCGATCTGGTGCGAAAAGACCCGATATGATGGCTGCAATAACTAAGTGGTAGGGTGATACGAGAGGCCTGTGGCACTCCAACTTTATCTGGCCCTTGCAAAATACAATCTGATTAGTGTCCAGGATGACATAACATGCCTCCCTCTCGACATCCATATCGTAAATAACCTGCTCACCGTGGATAGGAAATCTCAAAATCTGCCACACATCCTCTAGTGTGATTGTGGCCTCGCCCGTCAGAAGGTGGAATGAGGAGGTCTCACTATGCCACCTCTCAACAAGTGTCATCATCATACCCAAGTGTGTTTGCATAGGTGATGCATAGGCAATGTACCAAAGTACCATCTCTCCTAGGTGCTCCTACTCTCAGTCGTACAAATCATTCAGAAGGCCAAAGATCTCTTAGGACCTATGCTCATATGAATATATCTCTCTCACCTCCTCCTGCATCAGGAAAGTCACCGTGTTAAAATTCATAGAAAAAATCCTGATCCTGGCTTGTCTTGGCATCCCGAAAGTAGCCTCAGCATCGCTTCCTATGAAGGAGGTGCAGTTTGCAAACTCCAAATTGAGCCGCTAGGACCTTCAAACTCCTAAACTGTACTGCAACGTTGTAGTTTGCAAGGGTGGTGGAGTTTAGCATGAAACCCTAATTATAAAGGGCACCGCAACGGTGCTCTTTGCAAAAGCGCCTTAGTTTGGAATTTGAACTCAAACTCCAAACTGCACTGCAACACCGCTATTCGTGATGACGGTGCAGTTTGACTCCAAGTGGCGCTATTTAAAAAGTTGAGCGACACTGTTTAGCACCGCTCCAAAAAACCTAAATTCTAAACGTAATAAATACGTGCGTAAATCAAAAACCAGGTTGGGTCAAGTTGACTCATTGGTGGTCTAGTGCCAGAAATCCTCTAGTGTATTCGTACCTTGTCCAAAATGTGCATGGGGAGCTGTTGTTGCGCTATTTCTCCAAGGTATCAAAGCTCAAAATCACAAAATCTCTAAAGGTTGAATGTGAAATTGAATTGGAAGTGGCCCCTCAAGGCCTATTTAAGCCTGAAAATTAGGGTTTTTTGACCCTGTTTAACTGTCTTGCTAGGGTTTTGGACCCCTGATCCCATGTTTGTCCATCTGAAGGCCGTTTTGCACTATTTTTTGTGTTTTATCTCATTTTTTGGCTTTCTGGAGCCTTTTTGGACCCGTCAGGCACCCTGTCCTCTTTTTTTTGCGAGATCACCCAAAAATTAGGATTTTCGTCCACTCTCTTGAGGGGGCAATATATTGGCACGTTTTCTCTTGCTGGGGCAATAGTGGGACAAATTTTGAAATAAGAAAAAAATTGACTTTTTGATCGAGATAGTTTATTCTTTGAACCAACACAACAAGTGCATCACTTCAAAGAGGGGTAAATTGTAGACATGTAAAATATACCGATTGACATGGCACATTTGATCCCAACTACTAACACCATTTCATCCTAAATCATCCCTTGGTCTAACCATTTAATCGAATACCCTTATTTGATTAAATTCATCAATTTTCCTCCCTTAATTAAATAAATCATTTATATGATTAAGTCATTCTCTCTTGTTAATTAAATCAATCAATTTGATTTAATTATCTCTATTTAATTAAATAATTCATTTTATTTGATTAAATCTCTAAAGTCATCCTATTAAATTAAATAAATTAAAAACTTATTTGATCTAATCTAACACCATTCCCTTTAATTAATTAAATAAAAAATCTTTATTTAATTAATCTTTAAATCACATTCTTCTCATCTTTGATTTAAATCAACCCATAAATCTAAGTCAAAATTGTCACATAATCTAATCCTTTGAATTAAATTAATTAACCCTTGATTAATTTAATCCTAACTCATGTCCCATCCTCTAGCTTTTTCCACTTGCACATGAAAATAGATTTAATTCATTTACTAATTCCCTATTTTCTCTCAACATGGCATAATAGAGGAATATTCCTTCAAATTTGAATTTCTTCCAAGTGGACTTTGTCCTTCCAACAAGACATTTATTTAATCTTATAAGTCCTTTTGCATTGAGCCAAGTGGCCATTACTCCATTTGAATCTTCATCCACCTTGTCATTTCACCATTTCAAATTTCAAATATTGCATTTATGGGCACATTCATCAAAATGTGCACATCCTTCACCCATTCATGTCTTGACAAGTGGCATCTTTCCATTGGTTGAAAGTTAGTCCCACATTGCTTCATTTTGGGAATTTCTCCATCTTATCATTCTATAAACAAGAGGTTTCTCTCCTCATTTCATCATCCACAATTTAAGAAAACTTACTATACTCAAATCCATACTCAAGCATTGCAATTCTCATCCATTTCATCAAGTCTTAGCTAGGTTATGCAGGTTTTTCATCATGGAGCATATTTGAATCTTCATCAAGTGGATCACTCTTCATCACTCATCAATCTTGCATCATTGGAGTTGGGAAAGGGCCAATTTTCACATTAAATTGGCACAAATTCCCCCATGGGATCAAGAGTTTGCTTTGCATTTGAATAGGGTAGATAGCTTTTATTTATGTTTGTTTATATTCTCAATCTCATCTCTTGTTCTTTGCAATTTAAATGGATTTCATGGGGAATCTTAATTTTTACTTGCATAGGATATTCTAATGTGTTTGTTTGTTGTATTCATTCAGGTATTAGGATTGGGGTTCTACAATAATTAAGCATCATTTCTTAAAGAAAGAGTCTGGGAAATAAGGTTGGCTTGAATTTTTGTCCACACCCATAGAAAAACAAAAAGGAAAATCCACAAAGGGGCCCGCAACAAAAAGGGAAAAAGTAGACAAAGGCGAATCTTCTAAAGGAGAGAAGAAAAAATGTAAAAGAAAGCTACAGAAATCCTCTAGGGTAACATCTAGTGCCTCTAAAAAGAGAAAATGAGACTTGAATGAAGAAATCCCTAGTAACGTTGAGACCATTGTGTTGAGTCCTGAAGAAACACCTACATTTGAAACCCTTGTCTCTAAAATCCCTAAAGAAACTTTTGTAGCCCATGATGAAACCCAAAAACTAGTGTAGTCCCCTGAGCAACCCCACAACCCTCCTTAAGGTCCAATGCCATCTCTTGAAAGAATCTTGATAACCGAGGTCCATGAAAATGTTGAAGAATTTGAAACACAGTTAGAAGAAGTAGAAGCCTCTGAGGAATTTGAGCAAGAGGAAGCCGAAAGATCTTCTACACCTTCCACGACTGTTGAGAGAAGGGAAAAGAGCCAATAGTTGAAGAAAAAGAAGTCCATCAAAAACAAAATGAGGAAGAATTAGAAATAGAGGAATTGTTAAGGGCAATGAAATTTTCAAGAATTGAAGCTGAACTAGAGCAAGAAAGGAAAAATACGCAGTTTCTTGAGGAAAAATTGAAAAGAAAAGAGGAAGAGTTACGAAAATTCCTCAATAAAACTTAGGAAATGGAAAAAGATATTGAAGAAAGGAAAGCAAGGTACAAAGAGCAGTTGAATAATATTGAAGAGGCTTTACAACAAGCTAGTTTGCAAGCATTAGCAAGTGTAGAGGAAATCATGAAATTGAAAGAGGAGTTATAGTTAAAATAAGAGCAATTAAAACAACAGTCCATGAGGTTTTATTCTCAAGAAGCTTCTAATTTTGCGGCCCCACCATATTACCTTGCTCTATCTCCCATTCCATCTGATATTCAATCAGATGTTCCACAAAAGACTCAACCGAGATATCTCTCTTTAGCAACCCTAAAATTCAAGCATGAAAATGATTAGCTAAAAAAGAAAGTACAAAAATTAGAGGAAGAAAGAAATGAAGTTGAAAGAAGACTTGAGCAAGTAATAGAGATAAGTTCTGCAATGCTTTCAATGAGAAGACCATAAGAAATATATGCTTTATTTCTTAGGGAGAAGTTTCTGCAATGGAAGCTTAATCAATTAGTTTTAAGGAGAATCCTTGATTATCATAATGGCAAAGATTTTTTGCAAGATTAATTCCATAGCCACCCTGATATTCAAAACCACATGTGTGAGTTTTTCCAGCATGGGTTTTTGATGGGAGATAATAATGATTCTTTGTTAAATGTTTATGTAGGTGAGCTACAAATCAGCTCTTTTGTCTCCTTAATGCAAAATCAGGTTGAATGATAAAAAAGGATAGAAAAATATAAAGAGGCTCAGAAAAGGTACAATTTATCAATAAGGCCTGAAATTCCCCATGCACATAATTATATTAAAATGGTTTGATCAGTTGTAAGGAAAAATCACATTAATCCTCTCTATGTTTCAAATTTGTTGAATTATATATCTACTTTCTAGAATGTAGAAGGGACACTTCATCCTTTGACAATAAATTCATGTGAGGAAAGATATTTCACCATCCCTGAGTCATTGAGAAGAAGAGAGCCTATAAGTCCAAACAACCTCAAATGGAGCTTGATAAGAGTTAGGCATGTGATCTCCTTGATTGAACAACAACATGAATTCTGGGTTGGTATGTAGTTTAGAATGCCAATCATCATCATGCCCGCTCCAAAACTCAAGGCACCAGCCAATATTCTAGAGGAGGTGATAAAACCCTTGTTTGAGAAGCTAAAGGGAAACAATAGCTTTGTACTCAAGACAAGACTGCCATTGCAATACAAGGAAGGAGTGTTTGACTGTTCCATTTGGATGGAAGCAGTGAACAAGGACAAAGAAACCACCATAATTCTTGACAAAGAACCATGAGGACAGGGTTCACAACAAGTGGGGAAGAATGATGAGGGGCTCAAAGATACTTTCATATAGTCATTTTATGTTTAAAAGACATTTATTTTATTAATTAACATGACTAGCGGTAGACTATAGACTAATACATTTACTTGCTTTGCTTTATGTTTGGCTAATTTGGTAGATATATTTGAGGTAATCCTTTATATTAAATGCATTGATTTTGTGATGATATTGATGAGTTAATTATGCAGTTTTAATATTTTACTGTCATAATTGGTATCCTATTCTTAAGGATTTTATTCAGGGTATTTAAAAGATTGATGACTGATGACTGATGATAAAGTTAAACTCCCTGTTTAATCAAATGAAGACAATTGCGCCACTGATCGACACAACTGGATGATGAATCACTAAAGTTTCAAATCAACTTCTTTTAGTCGGTTTAGGAACTTCTAGTCCCAACATCAATTTGGCATTTCTCTCTCTATCTATTCTTAGTCCTATTTTAGTTTTGTTTAAGTTTTATTTAAATCTTTAGTTTAGACACCTTGAATCTTGGCAGTTACACCATGTTTTGAATTCAATAAGGATATAGTTATAAATATCCATTTTTAATATTTAGAAAGGAGTTAGATAATTTTCAATTAGAATCTTGTAATGGTTGCAATACTGTATTCTATGTCCCTATTTGGTCAATTTGAATGAAGATAAGAAGTTTACTCGAATCACTGTGTTAAGAGATGGTTAGAATGGTTTGTTAGATTCGTTGTAAGGTTTATTGAGATAATCAGATTTAGATGTTTGTAGGAATTAAGTTTGGTAATTATCTGTTAAGTTTAATTGAAGCAATGATGGGAACTTATGGAAAGATGAAACTAATTTTTTTTTGAAATTTGTTCATGGCAATTAGTATTTATGTTTTCTAGATTAATCATTATTTCCTTTCACTTTATTTCTATTCTTTAAAATAACATTTATTTTCTAGAAAATATTAAGATATATTTCTTTTGAATTAAATTATAATTAAATTTGGATTTTGAATTCTAGATTAAGAATTAAGATAAATGTTAGTCTTTTCCATGAATCGGTCTCAATCAAGTCAAATGAAGTTAGAAATAAGTCAATAAAACTTTAAATTAGGAAATAAGATAGAATTAATCCTTAGGAATTAGTCATTGAAGTTAAGCTCTTGAGAGCTCTTGAAGAAGTTAAACCAATAGTTGAAGTCACTGTTTATAGTGCAAAACCCCCAAAAATTTGTAAAAAACATCCTTATCGCATATAGCTTTGAGACACACCTGATTCGATAATTAATTGATTAAATGATGCAAGTTGTGACATCAACGACCTTTCCCATTAGTAAAAACCATCTTGAATAATCATCAAATTCACATGAATCAAAAAATAATGCAAGGCATGAACCATCTCGTACACATACCACAATTACATAAGTATATACACAGTGCAACGCATTGACCCTCTTGCATGCAACTCAAGGAATTACCAACCAATTTAAAAAATGAAACAATCATAAAATCTTACATATAAAAACACTCCCTCCTACGCCTCTAGAGACCAACATTCTAAACTCACTTCCTGAAGGCAAAGAACCTTGAATATAATTTACACAAACCAGTCCATCATAAACAACTTCATGAACACTTAATCAAGACACTCTATCTAATCCAAGCATTTAATCATCATATTATACACATGAAGACATTCCTTAAAACAAAGCATTATTACAACTTCCTTATCATTAGCAACACATAGCTAAATTAGTAGGAGAAATACATAAAATAAGATAACCAAAGGTAAACTTCTCACACTTGATTTAGAACTTGTGCAAGGAAATGATATTAATAACAACAATGAAAACCTAAGAAAGAAAACTACAACTCTCACCCTAAAGGTTTAAACAGTTTAATATAATCAGTTACACCCTATTTAAAATAAACTTCTACTTTATCACTTGCAATTGATCATTAAATCAACTCATTTTGTTAACTTAACATCAACTTATATTTATAAAAATAATGGGGTTGAATAAACCACAAAGGCTCAATTATAAGACATCCTATATAACTGATTTATACTTACTACAATCACGACATACTCCTTAGGCTTTATTTCTTTTTACTAAATCTTCCATTGATTTTTACTTGTAACTCAAACTATACCACAAATGTATATCTAAAAGGTTTTGTCACATTATTTTATGATTTAATCTTAATTTTTACTTATTAATGAATTGATGAGGGAGTTCTCTATTCTATATGAGTTATCTAACATAATCAATTAATTATAAAGGAAAAAATATTATTTTATTATAACCATAATATAATATATATATATGATTACAGCCATGAGGAAAACAACCTGATAGCAGCCCCACGTTTCAACCATATCTTAGAAACCATGGTCCAAGTTTTTGAGATTTTTGGATAGGGCTTAGGGCTTAGAAGATACCAAGGTAAAAAAACCCTTTAAATTTCTCACCAACCCAGTTCATAAAAAAAAGTTATGGATGATGCAATCAGGTCAATTTATTGGCAGGGAATAAATCAATAACACAACATGCAATCCAATAAGCTACAGATTATGAATAAGATGTCGAAGGGAAAATGATAAAGGAAACAAAGGCTACACCAGGCATAAATAATAAAATATTTTTTCAAGTGTTGCAGTTGCATTGCCCTATTTGAAATAAAATCAAATTGAGGAGCACAGAGAGAGAGTAATGAAATCAAAGGAAATGGCGTTTCATGGCTACAGATGCACAAAACGTTTCACAGAAAAATGGGTTTTGAAAATCCTCAGAGAAGGAATTTAATAATTGTTTCCATTCAAAAATAAATAAACAAGGTAATGTTTTATTTCCAATCAACATAACCACCCTCAATTTCCCCACAAAATTTACAGCATATGAAATTTTCTTGTAGACAAAATTTTCTTCTTCCCGGAAAATAAAAATCCATAATCGTCCACATCTCTCGAGAAGATAATTATTTACAAAAGGAAAGCTCTTCTATTTTTAGAACCAAAAATCCAATTAAATCTCTAAAATCCCATAAAAACAAGTTTCTTTTTCAACAATCAGTTCAAAACTGTGCATGTGCTCCACAAAAATATTTTCTGTCTTTTTAATTATTTTTACTATTTATCAATCAATTATCACATCTCATTATAATTTTATTTTATATTATTATATTTCATCATACTTTTAATTTATTATAAACTATAATCATTAATAAATATATTTATATCCATTTCTCAAAATACTTTTACTTTAAATAATTTATTTAATACATTAATTAATCAAAACAAAATTTATTAAACAAATTTAAATTAAACAACTAGATATCAACATCAATTACTTAAACATAAACAAGGTAAAAAAAAAGACCAACTGACCACAAGCATCATACAACGTTGACGAGGTAACAGATTGGATACTCATCCTCTTCGAGGATGATGGCTAGGGTATGGGATGTTATGTTATCTCTAAACAACTATTCCATTGGGTTTAAGGCATGCCCAAACTTGCTAATTCAGGTGGAGTTGATTCCTAGTACCTGCAACTTGCAACACACAAAATGATTGAGCATATACATCATCATATCACCAGGCACACCGTGAAGTAAATTGCAGTGTAGCAGGGTACTCACAAGTGAGTAATGCGACACTATCCCTTTCACCCAAACATATCAATTAAATAACCACATCAACTCATAATAATCAGAATGATAATCACATAATTGTCATAACAATGCATCTAACATCATATATTGTATCATAAAATAGATTGACTACTTACATCATTAGCACATACCTTTAATTATCCTTATTACTTTACCTTCATCTCTAAGTTCCAAAGCCAACTACCTGCACATCCACGGTGAGAATGGAGGGGCACTACATATATACATATATACATATTTTTTATATGTATAATCCAAATAAATAATGTAAAGTTAAATTTGATAAATAATATTTTAAATTGATTTATTTTTTTCGTTATGATCTTATTAGTTATGACAAGTTCAAGGATGCATTTTAAAAATTAAGAGTAGCAAAAAAATATCAAAGAGGATATGATCAACATTATTGGAGACAACACTGTGAAGAAATGATAAATGCACAAAAGGAAGAGAAAAGAAAATAGATAAATAATAATGATAAAGGAAGACATTTAATGATATCAAATGATTATTGAAAAGTTGAAGGAGAAATGAGACAACACATAGAGAAGATGATAATACATTATGCATGAACATCTCAATAGAATTAATATATATTAAGAAGGAAACAACAAAGAGAAATATATTTAGATCAATTCACTAAAATAAAAAATGACTACAAAAATGTTACCATGTATGATTTCAAAAGCATTATAAATTAAATTTTAATGTTGAGGTTGATTTAAAGGATTGAATCCTATAATGATAGATATTGTACAATTAGTAGTTCATAAGAGGAATTAATATGTCAACATTAAGGAGAATAAGGTACATTGGATCATAGTATAAATGTTGAGATTAATTTAAAATCTTTACAAATGATATTTTCCATTGTGAACTCTAAATAAACTCATTTCACCAAAAATGTGTTAGATTTGTCAAGAATGTTACCTTGGAGTGAAAGTTTATTGAGTAATTGAAGGTCCTATTTAGAATATATGCCAACAACACAAAAAATAACAAATATTTTTAATATTGAACAATATGCATCTTGGTCCACAACCATGAAAACTTGAAAAATTAATGCAAGTTAAGGAAATTTTGATAATATGTGTCATGTAACGCCTGTCGTGCAAACCCCAAAGGACAACAACAATGCACACTTTAAAAAAAATAAATAATACAAAGTAAACATATAATTAACCATTAAACATAATTACATTACACAATAACATCAAGAACATCTAAGTCCTTTGGGGCACGCAAGGTCACATCGCATAAAACCAACCCATAATGAAGGATACATAGAAAGTTAAATAACTTAACTAACTTTACATCCATCATAGACATTAAGATATACGGTTGCAAGAGATAACATCCATACATTCATAATCATAAATATATAAATACATCACATGATACAAGCCATAATAAATCTCATAAATCATGAATGGTTACAAGGGTGCATTTACAATACACCATCTTTGAATACATTACATGTTCACAATACATGAGATACAATAAAACCTCCCATACAAATGGGATAGATACATCATACAAGGAATATCTAAAATACAAGATGAATATCTAGTACAAGCTCCATTTGAAGGATCCTGTGTAGAACGAATGTTGATGGGGAGCCCAATGGGTGCGGAGCATATTCCACCCGACCACGCGGGTTTTAGAAAAACCAACCCCCCATGCTCAGAGGTGACAAGGAAGTTACTGCGACCAAGAATGCCACAAGACTAACTCCAATAAAGAATATCATAGTAACAATAACTCCAATAGCAACAACAAAAGATTACATAGATCATAAATGACAACAACCAAGATTCAATCATAATAAATGCAAATCCATAAAAAACATCACAAATCAATCCAAGGCAACAACTGTTAACACTTGCAAAGTAAATCCAAGACAACAATCATAACACACTTCCAGAGGCAATGAAGAAAGAAAAGCATAAGGGAAACTAGTGGAGAGTGTCATCACATAGTCCTACATGGGTTATCCTGGCCCTTCCTCCTACATGAGGCGTCAACCCCCATCTATAGTTATCCTAGCCCTTCCTCCTACTTGAGGCGCTGACCCCATAGGGTGACTCATGTAGAGTCGTTAACCTCTCCTGAGGATGAGGTAGTGACTTTTCCAACCATGACCTTTTCAATCTACCATTAGTTTGCAATAGCCCTAATGGATAGACGAGGTATTCAAGATTATCTTAATATGTTGTTACTACCCATCCCCCTAAATTCTATTATTAGGTTTTCACTTGTTAATCTAACTCTTACATGGGTTATCCTGAGCCCTTCCTCCTTTTGAGGCATCGGCCCCCACGAAGAGCCACTCTCCCTGGAGACCCCAAAAGAAAACCAAAATCAAGGGTTGTACCATAAAGAATAGAGCATTAAATCTCAATAGATGACATGCGAGGCATTATCCATCTCACTAAAAAGAACGCAA